>JAOYMR010000004.1:9514746-9543685 GCA_025802075.1 Tenebrosternarchus preto | reverse complement strand
GAGCTAGGGAGTTGAACACTAGCTTTAATGGAGCTAGGGAGTTGAACTCTAGCTTTAATGGAGCTAGGGAGTTGAACACTAGCTTTAATGGAGCTAGGGAGTTGAACTGTAGCTTTAATGGAGCTAGGGAGTTGAACTCTAGTTTTAATGGAGCTAGGGAGTTGAACTCTAGTTTTAATGGAGCTAGGGAGTTGAACTCTAGCTTGCGTATAGTTTTGGGTGCTGTAGGTATCTGAGCATACTTGCTGTGGTGATTGTGCCTGACATTTTTTTTTTTTTCGTTTTAATAATCCATATCTGTAGTCTTATTTGATCTAATTGTCTAAATTGTCTCCTGATAATTTCACAAAATATTTCTGTTTCCTAGGATTGATTTTCTGAAGTTCCTAGGACTGAAGTTAATCTACATTACAAAATAAGGGATTCTTGGGGGGAAAAAAGAGTAAAGTTGTATCACTGGTGCTGTAGTAACACAAAAATATTCTGAAGCACAATCACACTAAGAAACTTTTAAAAACAGATAACCCAGTGAGTATGGGCCAGGGGCTGGCCATGTTTTCTAAGTTATTCAGAGGGCAGGATTCCTGCTCCTTCACTGTGGAGAATGAGCCTGGGGAAGGATGGCTGTGGAGGGAAGAACAGGGCCTCGAGGGGGACAGGTATGCCGGCTTGCGCCCAGACCCACTCAACAGCTCTGGCTGCTGGCGCAAACACACCATCTTCATCATAATCCCCCACAAAAGAGCCATCTTCAGATGGTGGGCTGTCCCTACTTCCCCATGGCTACTGAATGAAGGTATTTTAATGCAACACTGAGACCACCTAAAGGCCCAATGTTAAGACTTTATGTGGGCTTTTTTGGCCTACTGTAAGGCAAGCCCCAGGCGTTCTCTCCCAGGGGGCACACAGGTTGAAAGCTGGGAATAGTGTTTGCTTTGGATTGAGGTTATTTTGACAGCAGATTCTGAGTATACATTATTAAAATCCTGTATTCCAGACCAGCTTTAGTTTAGTTTTTGTTGTTGTTGTTGTTGTTGTTTGTTTGTTTTTTCCCCAAGCATTTCTTCCCTTCTCTGTCATCCCAAGAGCCAAGATCATAAAAAATGGTCCTGGACCTCAATGACATCCCTTGTGCTACTAGAACTTCTCCTGCTCTTCACACTGCTATTGCTGCTTCATGCAAATCCTTGCATTTTCATATTCCAAGTCTTTATGGAAAGGAAGGAATGACCAAGGTACGGATGGCCAGGTTCATCAAGGGAGCGTGGCCGAGCACTTCTGAGCCTTGAGCTGTGTTAATAGCCTGCAGGCTGGCTCCCCTTGTTCGAGAGGCTTATGTGGAAGTCCACTGGCGAGTTTGTGATCACCCCCACTGTGTGATTAGCATTCAAGGCTATTGTGTTAAGCACAAAGGTGAATCAGAGCATCTGAGAGGGGAAGGAGTGAGCATGCAATAGAGGGAGGCTCAGAAGCCAATCGTGTGTGCCCGCTGGTCCAAGGCATTTGAATGCTGTGTAGGAAATAAGGCATTCGTTTGCCAGACTGGCAGAAGGCCTACTAAACCATGGGAGCCTTTGACTCTCTGCCAGAGCCCCTGTTTATACAGTCAACAATCCGCTCACCTATCTGTTGGCACACTATTGCCTGCACAGTACCTGCAGGACACAGAGGAGAGTCCCTCAGCAAGCCACAGCTAAACAGCTCACTCATTATTACTGCATCCCTGGCATGGCATAGTGGTGCAAGCAGTAAATATCTATGTGATGCCCTCTGTATCACGGTCAAGCGCGGTGAGCGGCAGAACGATATTTCATTGTTCGTGAAACATTTGCCATGTTTTGTTAAGCTAAAACCATGGGAGATGCACCAAGCTGAAGGCAGGGTGTGGGTGTGAGGGTATGTGTGTGTGTGTGTGTGTGTGTGTGTTTAGATGGATGACCCAAAGAGCACGAGGGACAGAATGCATGAGAGTGATGAATGCATGAGAGTGATGTGTTCCCCTCCTTCCAAACTAGCACTGACATAAAACATTTATGTGCTCTTTCAAATTGCATGTTATTCTTTAATGACCTCAGGAGCAGCAGTGTATTATGAGACATGCGCAATGACTAGAAGTAAGAGTGGAGCAGAGAGAGAGAGAGAGAGAGAGAAAGAGTGGAGAAAAGAGCAGAAGAGCTTCCACACTTCAGATCTGCCCCACTCCATTGCCAGAGGTATCTTCCATTTGCTGGCGTAGATTTAGGGCCCTTCCCACCAGGGCTCCTACCAGTCTGCAGCTGTCTGTGTGCAGCCTGCCAGGAACCCCCTCCCTTCTTAAAACACACCCACTGCTTCCACTCCCCACCCACTGCTCCTCTTCCTCCCTCCCTAGCGACGAAGCAGGTTCCGGAACCCTCTGTGACACCGCCCGGGCTTGGTGAGAGCAAACAGAGACACAATCCGCCCACAGACCATAGCCAAAGTGATTCCCGCCTCACTATACAGAGGCGAAAAACAGATGGAAAAGTGTATCTGTTTGTGTGTGTGAGGAGGAAAAGCGTGTATGTGTTTGTGTTTGTGTGAAAAAAAAAAGAACACAGATACCTGAGTCATTCTCTCCTGTTCTGCAAACCCACAAGCCCAGTACAATTAGACATGTCTTACAGTGGGCAACACAATGAAAAGGTATGTGTACCATCCCTAACACGCGTTTGGAGTTTGACTCACATTCCATATTTTGAACACTGCTGAAAATTCTGAGATTTATCTAGCTTTTTGGAGAGACATGCTAGAAAATAATTAATAGGTTTTCTGCCTTGTGATTGTTTTGGGTGGAAGACTTTCTGCCAAGACCTCACGAGGAATGATTCATGCTGCTTTGATGACACCTAATTGCATTTCACAGACCTTGAGCACTCCCCCACTTTAAATAACAGGATTGGAAAACCGAAACGAGACGCTCACCTCCGAGCGCCTTTGCCCGTTCTGCGGAGACGGAAATGATAGGTTGGAGTTCGGGACCCCGGATCACCACTAGTGGTGCGACTTTTGCTCTCAATTTGGTGCGACTGGTAAGTTCCACTCGAGCAGACGCGGAGGCGACTGGATGACCACGAGTGGCCTAATTACATCTCTCCTGCCCAGCTTCCTCCAACACCCTCATTTCCCCTACCAAAAGCCATTTGAGATCAACCATTAGACAAGCTGCTCGCTCTCCCACACACAGCCACATAAGTGCCCCTGTCGCTCACAGGTGAACGCTTTGCTTTCGGAAAAACAGAGAAGCCGAAGCAAAACTTTTTGTTTATCAGAAGCGTGAGAGCCGGTTCTGACCGAGTCGAGCTTTAATCAAGGTCAGACGTGTCTATTAACCCCGATCTGTGAATTCCTGCTAAGCAGATTAGCCTGACACGCTAACCATGCTTCATTAAAGAACAAATTGATTCATGGGGGCCCATTCGCTGCTGGGTTTTAAAAAATAATTGTTTGCACTCATTTGGAAAATGTGAGAATGCTAATAAGTCGGTGCCACTATTCGCTCACAGAAATTAAAACTCTCTTTTGTGAGTTTTCTCTCACTAGATTTGTTTTGTGCCAAAAGACTGGCAATTGCTAGAAGAATTAATCTCTATGTAAAAAGGTTGCAAAATCACATTGTTCTACAAATAATATGCATGGATAAAATGTAACTTGTACTATAAATAATTTTGCCTTAATGCAGAATTATATAATGGGTACTCTTAAGTAGGAATGCCAGGCATGTTTTATGGTTGAAATATGTGCATATGTACGTATGTGCGTGAGAGTTTTGCCAGGAATGGTCATTGAGATGTATTAGCAGTCTGCAAAATGAAGAAGTGTCTCGCAAAGGTGATTTTCGATAGCCACCCAAGCAATAAGGGGTTGTAGAGAGAGATGAGTCGTGCTGGTTGGAGGGAATGAAGGGCATATCACGACTGGCCCTTACACATCACATCTTGCCTGTCAGATTACTGAGCGGCTCAGGTGCTTCGTGGTCATCTGCGTCTGCCTTCTTTCCTCTCCTCTCAGTCTCTTCTCACTGTCTCTCTCTCACTCTCCCTCTTTCTCGACCTCTCCCAGAGTTGGCAAGTAGCCTCTCTTCTGTCAAGGCAGCTCGCCTCCAGACAAGCTGCTGAAATTTCATTCACAACAGCGGTGCATTCAAATATATCACTCCTGTCTTCAATGCGGGAATTCTGGAATTTTGTTGCCAGGGACTGGCTCCATGCTGGATATCTAAGAGATACTGAAGTGACACTAACACTAGCCAAGTCTTCTCAGACAAGCACAAGCTATTCCCCAAACAAACTGTTCCTCATCTTAAAACATCTAATAACAAATCCTACAGATTCTATATGATTCTTTCCAGTGGGGAGCATTTAGCTGAGAACTTTCATAGACTCAACCACAGCAGGCTTGTCTAATCCACTCCATTCCTTGTGGTCCAGCTCCTAAGACTGGGAAGTGTGCTAGGCTCCAGGAGGGATTGAACCCCATGATACACCCTGACATTCCTCTGACAGCAGGCTTCAGTCAGAACCAAAAGAGCCTTGCTGTATACACATGAGCTAATCTCAGGTACTCTTGCACTGTCTGCAGTGGTTGACATTTGAAGCTTTACCCACCTGAAGCCGTCTAGGGTAGGAAATTGTGATTTTGTATGTGCACAACCACTTGGATTTTTACATCCAAGTGGAACTTTGTTTTTCTTTGTTGGAGTAACGGTACTCTAACTTTGAATCCCCTGCCCATTATAGAATGGAAAAAAGATGTACAGGTGTGACACAAAGGAAGATGTTGTTGAGGAATGTACCTGCTGTGAAACCAAATGATATATTTAGCATAACAGCTGTTCATGCCATTGCCTGAGGGGACCATGTGCTGAAACACGAACTCAATCATACATCAAACAATCATATGGTCAGTTTTCATACAGCTTTCTTATGTTGGTAGGAAATTGGCATGTCCCAACAAAAAAAGTTACCATCACCAAGAAAGATAAGCTTTATGCAAATAAGTTTAGCTAGTCCCCATCAGTTTCCATTCTTTCTTAATCATGTTAACATTTTGTAGGGAAATGCCCTTCAAATGGGGGAAACTATCATTTTATCGTTTTTTGTAAATAAGAAGAGATTAAATCCTAATCGCTGAAGCATTTCATCTCCTTGGAAATACAGTAACGTTGCACTGGCCTGCACCTGCTGGTAGCCACCGGCATTCGGGGCGGCTGAGCACGTGGCCTTTTGTTTATGTTCTTGATTGCATTGGCACTAGTTCTTGTTTTGTTAGTGCACATCTCCCTCAGATGGTGTGTGTGTGTTGTCCACTCGGTAGTCACATCCCCTGGGGGTTATTATATAATTTGTCTGTTTAGTTTTTGTGACTGTTACGTTGGCTTCCTTTGCTATCGCTATTGCACTTTTAGGTTAGATTTTGTTTTTGTTATCTAATATCTAATATATATGTATGTATCTAATAAGAATACAACAATAACTCCTGTCCCAACAGAGTCAGCCAAACCTTTTAAAATCATGCCAAAGACGATGTTTGAAATCTCCCTAAAACTATGGTGGATACCACAGCTATGCCTGAAGCACTGTTCCACATCACCGATCAATATCATATCAAATAATAGTTCATATAAATATAGTCACCTACTATTTTTTTGTGTGAACATTACAAGCCATGTAATAAATTATATTCTAAAACACCCAGTTAGTGCTGAACCTGTTTAGGAGGTAATTCTGTTTAATCCTCATCTCTATCAGATGCTCTATTGCGTCATGACCCAGAAAAAAACCCTTTGCTTCTGAACCGGACTTCAAATTTTACTTGGATATAAATGCAATATTTACAACATGGTTTTCAAAGGGCTGAGAGACTGAACTACAGTTGATGTTTTATGGCATTATGAAATGCATTCACTATCTACTGTGGCAGACATTACACAGATGTTTCTTGTGGACTTTCTCATTTATCTTTATTTTTTTACCGTAATATTTTGATTTTCCCAGTTCCACTCACCTCTAACAACATATACATTAAGGAGGACCCAACTTTCAGGTACAGTTAATACCGTCATATTAATACAGGTTGCAGGGTTTGATGTAGGCTTGAGGTCTTCAGTTCTTCTGCATAGTTTCGTGTGTCTTATTGTACTGGGATGCCATTTTCTGGTGATACACGCTCCATGTACCACTGTTGTGGTTCAACTCTCATTCTTTTGTTTGCCTCAAAGCCAGAAATGATTACATGCTTATATCACATATGTGTTTTTTTTCCTTCCAGGCTCTGGCTTTTCAACTTTTCCTGCCTTTTTTTCAGCCTAACCACACAGGTATTGAAGGAGTTGCTCAGTGAATTCACCTTGTCAGTCACGTGCTGAGTTGATTTCTTTTTTCCTGTGAATATATTTCTACTCTCTACAGTAAAATCTAATTCCACAGGATTGTATCTAGTAGTCTAAGCATAGGTTTTTCACATATCTGTGGACCACACAGATCTGCAGTGGAAACTTTTTTCATTAGTCTCAAAGTTTGTTTGCAATAATTGTATGATGTAACAGCGCTCATAAGGTATCTGCAGTAATGCAAAGCTTCATGCATTTGTTCGCAATATTAATTAACATAGCTTAGATACTGCTAAATTCATGTACACTATATGGAGGAGCATATATCACCGTTTTCCTAGCAATGTCAGTATACTCCAGCAATGTTAGATAGTCTGCATTCATATGTTAAAGGGACTCTGGTTGTTTAAATTCCATAACAGAACATCCAGTTTATGCTGTGTGATAAGTTCAAGGATGACTGTACTTCCATTGACTGTTAATAAGTTCTGAATGGCTTTGGGAGGTAGTTTCAGTAAAATGGCCTTATATGTGGATGGAACATTTCATAACTTCCTTAATCCTGTTCCCCCAAGGGACAGAAACTGAGAGAAAAACATCATGTCTGGTTTGAAAGTTGAATACATAGGGTTTCTTCATCTTCATAGAAACATACAAATACATAGAAACATACATAGAGATAGAAACATGTAGACATGACAACTAAAACAGAATACATGTATATAATACATATATGTGTGTGTGTGTGTGTGTGTGTGTGTGTGTGTGTGTGTGTGTGTGTGTGTGTGTGTGTGTGTGCCTGTGTGTATGTAGCTATTCTATAAATCAACCATACAACATGTAAGTAGATAAGACTTCTAGATGTACTCATATCTAAAGCTTTGGCTGGGTTTCACACTTCTAGTCTGAGAGAAGAATCTAGCAGAATGTTGTTTCAGCTCCTTCTTTTATCCAATCAGACATAGAATCCAGTTCCCCTTCACAAAGTGTGATACCAGGAAGCCAAAGGGGCTGCGCGTAGACAGCTAATGTTTCTCATCATTAGTGTGGTTAAGTCACTCCAGATTTCACTGCCTGTTCTTCACTAGTAGACCACAACCTGGATCCTGAAGCCTTAAAAAATGACACAAGAGCTGCAGTTATTTGACCTGGAGTGGATTAAAACAAAGTTAGATGAGGGAACAGTCAGTTAACCGCTGCAGCATATTAACACAAAAAGTTAATAATATATTGAAGATCTCAACAGTGCTTTTTTAAAGCTCCAGGCTCAACGCATAATTTGTTCACCACATGGTGACCATGTCTTTAGTATTTACTTCATAAGCATTCAGATCCCACGATCGAGGACGATGTCCATGTTGTTTCTTGGAGGCCCAAAGGTCAAGTTGTCTGGGGTCGCACATTCATCCAGCAGTGTCACCGTTTCATGTTAATTAGCTGTGTATCACTTTGGTTACTGTCATTTTGCGGCCTGGTTTGTCCTCTGTGAGACCGGCTTGAGAACGTACTCTGGGCTCGGATACACGTTGGTTTTAATTGTTCGGGACAGGCTCCACTGACAGGCATGGCTGTCTAATGTCATGCTGCACTGAGCAAGTGCTTCCTTATTGCCTGTGAGCGCAATTGTGTCTTTGATTTCTCTGCATTTCATTCGAACAATAATGTGGCCCCACGCTTTGACACAAATCACCTTCAGTGTTCTGCTAGAGAGACGCTCTGGCCTTCTACAAATATTTGCATCACAAGACAATGCCAGTGATTAACATTAAGGGAAGTGAAGGTATTTTACTAGGGAAAATGTACCAAGACCTTACTTTCATTTACAACACAAGTGGCAGCTATGGCTATGGACAGACTGGTGTTGTGGGCTTGATTTGTAATGGGTTCTATTATAAACCTGCCACGTATTGCAGTTGTATTTTATCCAATTCTATAAAATGCTTTCGCTATGAATGAGTATTCTTGTTGACAGAGAAGACTGCATGTGCCTCAGTTTTGGGGCAGATACTGCATAAATTGCCTCTCGGTGATAGCAGAGTGCAAAATGAAATGGGCTGGAGACGTAATAGTATTTATCAAGGGGAATCTGTCAGGGGTGCAGTTTCCACATGGTGGGAACTATCCATTCGACAACTTATTCATTAAAAACCTCAAAAGAAACTCTCTGAAGGAGGGGAAAAGACCAATATGGATAAAGCTGTTTGAGACACTGAAGAGAAAAATGTAGGAAATCCATGAACTACTGTATATACATGGTTTTAAGTGACTTCTTATCCAATGTTCTTTTGGATTTGATTTCTGCAGGATTTATTTCATAAACCTCTTGTCAAGTGAAAGGATAAACCATCATAACATTGTCTCACCTATTGATTAACATTTCTTCTTGCCTTGCTGAATCTGCCTACTGACACTTCACGTGAATCTCACGTGCCTGTAGTCATCCTCTGCGTATACACTTCACATGAATCTCTCACGTGGCTGTAGTCATCCTCTGCGTATACACTTCACGTGAATCTCACGTGGCTGTAGTCATCCTCTGCGTATACACTTCACATGAATCTCTCACGTGGCTGTAGTCATCCTCTGCGTATACACTTCACGTGAATCTCACGTGGCTGTAGTCATCCTCTGCGTATACACTTCACGTGAATCTCACGTGGCTGTAGTCAACCTCTGCGTATACAACTTCACACTTCTGCTTCATGCCTTGCATTCTGAGACACACATTGTACATCACCATGGAACCAAACCTCTTGGTGTTTTGAGGCTGAGAGGAGAGCCGCACCTACCACCACCCCTGTCCCTGTTTTTGGCAGCAAGAGCGTGGGGAGACGAAGGCAGCAAGGGAAACGGGCCCGTGGGATAGCAGCTCTTGAGCTGTCTGTGGGTCTGTCGCTCTCGTGTGTGAACAACAGAGCATATGGAGGCATTGGACTGAATAGACGTATCGGCCTGAGCCGATAACCCCCCCCCCCAATACCTCCTCCCCCACAACCCACTGCTTCATGTACCATCACCTACTGATGACTGCCACTGCCAATTACGCTATGGTCTGCGTCATTCTACATTGTTCCTGTAGATATTTATAGAAAAAAGAAACAGACATTGTGATGTTATTTTGATCTTTTCTTCATGGATAAAGGACATCCACACATCAGTTTCTTTCATAGAAATGTCACTTGCCATGTTATAGCTTCGTCTTGTCTATGTAGAGAAAGAAACCCTATGGACCACTTACCTTCTTCTTCACTGGGGTTGTGAAGCAATTGTAAGCTTAGACCAGTTCAGTTCAAGAGAGAGCAGTGCTGGTATCTCTTGGGTGTTGAGATACTGCTATCTCAGGTCTGTTCCATTCATGCACCACCTATCGTGATGAGTGATAGTTCAGAGGAAGATCTGGAAGCGGCAGTAGACAGGCAGTGCATTCACTATACCCTAATCCCTCAAGCTGCGTGACACTATAAGAGGATGGTTTCACGCACGTTGAGATTGAAGCCATTCGAAGCGGAACCAGCCTCTATCAGCTGAGATTGCCTTCAGATTCCCTATCGAAGTATGTTTCTTATCACCACATGTGCAAAGGGTTAAAAATCGTCAGACACTATCAGGCAAGAGTGAGGTATTATTGTCTTGATTATTGATTAGAGTTTTGCTGTGCTTTTTTATTGGAATTTTTTTTTTTTTTTTTTTGCTTGTTTTGACGTAACTGGCACAAATTCATGGTGAACGGAATAAATGAATGTCTTTACCTGGTGATCTGTCACCCTGTGGTTTCTGCCTCAGAGCCAGACGAACTACTGAATAGAATTAGTCATTAATAAGATGAAGAGTCATCCCACATGGCAGACATGTCCTTTTGCCACAGACGAGGCTTTCTGCTGCCTTTCCAATGGAGGACAAAGGTCAGAGTGCTACTGAGTTCTGTTTAGTTCTGCCCACAAGTTATTCGGCACCGACCCTTGGACTGATGTTAAGAGATGAGTGTATGTAATGGCCAAAGGTCTGAAGCTGTGGTGCAACCTGCCTGTTCTCCTTAATAAAGCCTGGAAGCTCTGTTCCCTTTCCCACTGAATACTGCATGAGCTTAAGGGCAGGAGGGCACTGGGAGTTCATGTAGTGAAGGTTCTTTTGCAGTCTGCATCATTGCTTTACACCTCACAGGATGAGCTGGTAAGTGTTCCATAGTGAAACTATTACAAACCACTGGTAGGAAGTCATTTGATTTGGACATCATGGCTGTTGAGGGCAATCAATGCAACTTTTGTCCAGTGAGTCTAGACATTACCTCAATTATTTGACCCTTCATATTATAGCATGGGCAACCAAGTCTAGCTGTTATTTTGTGTGATCAGGCACATATTATATTATAAAGGATACATCACCCATGATTTTAAGATAGTTTACTGTGATCTAGCCTTACCACCAGCATGGACAATCCAACAATGCAATGTGCAAATGAATTAAAAGCCACTGTTAGTCCTGGAAACCCTAGTTTTCATTATTTTTACACCCTGGTCACAGCAAAGTCATTCTCAGTGATGAAAAGCCATATGGCTGAGCTGCAAAGTACAGGCACCATCCGTTTTAAAGATGTATTATGCCTTAAATACTGTGCATAACACCATAAAACATGAGCGTTCATTAGCATGGACCTGGAATTCATTACCATGGAGAATCTCGCATATGTGCCAGACACTGTTTCATGGCTGGAGCTGTTTGCCGCCGGTGTTGTAGCTGATGTGATGAAGATCTCCCTAGATTCACATGAAACTTCAAAATCACTTTTTTTCACGCATCTAAAACAATGAATGTTCCCCTTGCACTATGCACTAGATCTGGCTGCTTTAACACAAAGAAAACGTTCATCTTATTATTTAGCAATTTAGGAAGCAGTGCAGGGTTTGAGGAGTCCCAGACCCCAGTTACTCTTGTGGGTATCTGTTATCCTTAAGGTTAAGTCATATGTGAATTTACCAATACACATAAAGGAGGGAAGCTATGTTTATATACATGTCTGACCATATTACTCTGGAAATATAAGAGCTGGATTTATTGACTGAAGCGTTCATAAACCATCTCTTGATTAGCTTTCAGTGATAATATTATAGTTGCACATTAAATGTATGTATGAGCTCTACATGAGCCTGGGTACCCAAACCTTTGATTAGTAGCTGAAAATAATTACATTTAATGTCACCAATTTGAAAGTGCGCTAATTTATTCCTACTAAAGAAAAGGAGAAAGTTGGTAAAGTTGAAACAACCGAGCAGGAATCCCAGCATGTCCTCTTGTACGCCACCACTCTTCTCCAGACTCTCTATTAGGTCTGATATTTCTCTGTGCGTTAGGTAAGAATTCTTCTCCCCCACACATCATTAATAAGTGGAACTTGAGTGGCAGAACAGAAAGCCTGCCATTATGTTTGCACATAATGACTTCATCAGGTCTCCTCATCTACATACAATCAAACTGTGCAGCCAGCCATTAAGACCGGGGTGGGGGGATGGAGGGTCGTGAGGAGAAGTCTGCTCCATTTGAACAACCAGACGAGAAATGAATCAGTCAGCAGCGCGGAGCCGACCACATCGCCGTGTGCATCTCCCAGATCATCTCATGGAGACAAGAGTTCATCTCTCTCGGTTTCTTGCAATGTTACTGAGGGATGTTGACAACAGTCTTAACATATAAGATGCAAACACATGCTGGTGGAAGTGAACAAATATGCTGTTGTCCTTGAAACATCCTCTTTCAAAAAGCTTAGCACAATCACATTCATTATTTTAGCTGGAAACAGATGGTGTGCAGCCAATTAAGTAGGGAATTTACGTTATTAGTAATTGAAATTTGCTGCTGGCTGTTGTACAGGCTCTAACTGTGCATGGTCTTTTTGCCACTCAGCAAGAGATGTTCTCGCCACACATGGGGCTCCATTCATCTCCCCACCCCACCCCCCCCTTGCTGGAGTCAGCCATATGTCCTAATCAAGAGATGTGGGGTTACTCTCATATACTCTCACACACCCTTCTTCTATAGCTACAGTTCCTAAACACACAGAAACAATTAATCACTACTATGAGAATATGTGGACTAATGCTACAGGAAAAGTGGAAATTTACCTGAAACTGAACAAAAGACGTGTACTTAAAACTGGTTCTTTACCAAATGAAACAGCTACAGAACGTTTAACCTGACATCAAGCAATTTATGGACAAAAATGGCTATTTCTCACTTGGCCTAACTGAGCCGCTATAAATCAGTGTCAAGCACAGACTCCCTCTGAGCACGCCCCACTAAGCCTGTGAAACCTTGTTGCCTCGGTTTAGACATGCCGTCATTTTAGAGACATATCCAGCCGTTCCATATGGAGGAGAAACCATGTGCTTTCACCCTCGTTAGTCCTGATGAGTAGAGTGGGCAAAGAGGAGTTGTGTTCACCATGCCCCAGCTTAATGAGAGACGACACAGGCAGTATCCTGGAATATTGCTCATCCAGTCCTTCCAAACC
Source organism: Tenebrosternarchus preto (assembly GCA_025802075.1). NCBI lineage: Eukaryota > Metazoa > Chordata > Actinopteri > Gymnotiformes > Apteronotidae > Tenebrosternarchus > Tenebrosternarchus preto. Next base: position 9,530,831 of record JAOYMR010000004.1, on the reverse strand, counting down.
CTTCGTCCACAGCACACACTGTTCTTCCAGGGGCACCTAAATAATCAGGCACATTCGTTTGGAGCCCTGACGCCCCCCACTAAGCTGCTAAAAATAGCAATAGCAATAAAATAGCAAATACTCCATTACCAGTGGATGTACAGATCTGGAATAAATCAGGATGTCTGGCATGGATCGGATGTGGATATGTGGATGTGGATATGGTGCTGCATATCAAACACTTGTGGGACTCATTCATGTCTTCATACATTGTCTTAAAAAATCTTTTTATCATGGTTACATAAAAGGTGTAGAGTCAACAGAAGGTTAAAAGAACATCACCACCTTTTAAAGTTATAATATAAATATAAAAAATTATATTTTTTTCACAACAAATACTGAAAAATAAAACTTATAACAGTACAAGTCTTACATTTGCAAACTTGGTCAGGTATAACCAATAACTTTACAGATCACAAAACCAACTTCCAACACACAAGATTCTACCTGTGATAAAATATAGTGACTTTAATTAGTTCAGTCTTGGAAGTTCATTTCAGAGGAAAATGCACTGTGGGGAAAATGTGTTTTCAAAAGAACTTTGAGATAAAGTTGTGTAAAGCGATAAGTCAGGGGATGGGAATAAAAGAACTTCCGAGGCTTTAAGTATCCCATGGAGCACAGTCAAGATCATCATTAAAAACTAGAAGGCATTTGCCACCACTTAGATCTTGTCAAGATCAAACTCTCCGTCCAAAGTGCATGTTTGAGCGAGACAGTGGATGATTGTAGAGGTTACCAAGAAGCCAATGGCAACTTTGAGTGAGAGATACAGGTCTTTATAGGAAAGGTCACTGTGCACCTGTGTATCACTAACTCTCTACACGTCTTCTCTGCATGGAAGAATTCATAGTCTCACACTTGTACAGAATCCCCCAAGGATGTCTCCTTTTAAACAAAATGGCCCTGTGTTCCTTAGATAGTGCCATTTTGCCCAGCACTATGAATGTGCCCCCCCCATAAGAACATAAAAACCTCTATTCTGTACATTGTTCTTTCGTTATGTTTCATTTTTTGTTTTGTTTTTAACCAGATGTCTTTGCAATTTCTTCATTATTTGTGCAGAAAATATGCGAAAAGTTGGTCAGGGCATTTTTAGTCTCTATTTCTGTATCTTGAAGATCTTTTCTCTTCTACACTAGAGTTTTTTTTTTCCCCACAGTACAGAGGTTTTCTAAGCATGCTGCACCTGAGCCAAGCTTTAGTGGTTGACTTCAAATAAAGGAACATAATCACTATGAATCACCAAGGGACTTCTGGACCAAAGATTTTAAACAGTCCAAAGACAACGACTCCTAAAATTAATTAAGCAATTCTCTACTAACAGAGAACCTGGATCACTTTATTTCACCACGGATGTTACACATAGAAGTCATTTGTTTTGGTGATTGATATACAAAATATGACATTCAGGAAATTTTTTTGCTGTGCTCTTTATGCAGTGGAGACAATGTTCGCCTCCCGCTTCAGTTCCCTGGGTATGGTGGTGCACAGAAATTTGAGTGTCTCTGTAGTGGAGAAGACAAAGATATTGATGTTGTGAGAGGGCATGTTTATCTCAAGTCCATCACCATCTCTATAGCCTTGTGGGTGTTCAATAGCAACTGATTGTGGCTGCACCAAGACACTAGTTGGTTGACTTCCGTCCTATACTCTTGCCCGTAAACACACCCATTACAGATAGTTATAAGACCAACCATGGATGTGTCATCTGTAAACTTCAGGTTGTTCATGGAACATCCCTTGCTGTCACTTGAAGTAAAGACAAAAGAGGTGAAAGAATACAGACTCTCTAGTGCTGAGAGTTCAGCTGTCTGACATGTTTCTCTAGTCACATCTGCTGACTCCTGTTTGTCAGGAAGTCCATGATGCACTGGCAGGAGGGATCTGGGACTGACAGCTGGGACAGTTTGACCTTAAGTAGCTCTGACACTGTGGTGTTAAAAGTCGAGCTGAAGTCACAACCAGAACTTGAGCATCCATCCCTGCACTGTCCAGCTTGGTTAACTGCCCAGGTGCTGTATCACTGATTGTGCAGTTTGGTTAACTGTCCAGGTGCTGTATCACTGATTGTGCAGATTGGTTAACTGCATCCTCAACATATCTGTTTGTTTTTGTGAAAACTGCAGCAGATCCCACACAGAGTGTGTAATATCCTTTATGTGGTGTAGGACTAAATGTTCAAAGACTTTCTTAACTACAGAGGTCTGGGCTGGAGCCATTTAATCCAGTTATTTGGGGGGGGGGTTGGATGGATGGTTGAAATATCTGAGAACAAAGCAGAGTTTCAATTATTTGCTGAAGACATCTGTGAAAACTGGTGCTAACTGGTCAGAGTGGATGGTGGAATTACATCTGGTCCTGCACTCTTTCTCACCTTTTGTCTCCCAAACAGTCTGTTATTGTCCTGCTGATTGATGGTCTATTGTCCTGGGACTTGGGAAGCCATACCCCAACTGTTTCCACAAGAGTTATAAAAGCAGGAAGTACTCCAACAACCTCAGAAAGATCATGGTCACTAAGGAGTAAAGTGGATCTTATAAATCAAAGCTGTTAAGGAGCCAGGCATGCTTGCAGATATTACTCCACTTGTTTCTCCACCCTGGAGGTGTTATTAGATTCTAAGCCTAATCAGAAATAAGACATTGATTTTACAGCCATCACATGGTATGGAAAATGTCTTAATCATTACTGATTTTTTTGTCATGCTGCATCTAGTCTTATAGTAGTTAGGATTGAAACTGGACGTGTACATAGATGGTTGGCCTTTTCCTACAAACAATGGTACCTGCCCTTTCTCTAGCTGAAGTAATGCTCCTGGTTTGTCTGTGCTGTCTGTCATATGATCATTTCCTGTCTTATCCAAATGTATGTATGTATTCTTCTTGTTGGCTATCTCAACAAAATCTTCATTTTGTCCCAATCTCTGGTCTTGGTACTGTTTAGTTCAGGGCTTTAGTTTGTGTTTAAGTTTTTCTTTTGCTTTGTCATTTTGTTTACCTTTTCTGGTTGCTTCTTTAGTTATCATGAATATTAATCATGTTATTGTTTGTTGAATGGCTGCTTTATATTTGTTTGCCTATATTTGTTTTGTTCTACCTATGAAACAACTTTTTTGTATTTTATAGAGGACTTATCCTAATATAATGCATATGTATGATGTTTCCACAGCAACCCAGCTGTGAATAGTAACTGTTATCTCCATAGCATTTTTATCCATACACTGCCAAAATGGGCTGGTAACATATATGGACCCCCCCTTTTCTGGTGATATATATGGACCCCCCTTTTCTCCCTTTGCTTACCTTTCCTGTATCTCAAGTCTACAGTTCTTTCATTAACACACTGTGTCTTTCTTTCCTTACTGGACCCTACTTGCATGAGTGAGATGTTTTTTTTCTGTTACTGGTCTCTATAGGAGTCTAATTTGATTGTTATTTGTCTTTTTTGTTCTTTCAGTGGCTCTGTTCCCAGTTTTTTTATTTTTGTTGACTGAAAATAAATAAAGTGTAAATATTTTTTCTGCAGTGTGTTTTTCTGAGAGCTTTAAATCATAGATTTTCATAGTAAAATTGTATTATTATTATTATTAATTTGTCTTTTTTTTCTTTCACTAGTTCTGTTCCCAGTTCTTCTATTTTGTTGAATAAAATAAAATAAAAAATCAAACTTTTTTTTCAACAGCTTGTTTTTCTGATAGTTTTGTGTCATGTTTTTCACATATTTTTCTTGCAGCTCTTGTGGTGTCATTGCTGGACTACCAGCCTCAGTTGTCATGACAAAAGGTATGATGGATGGAGCAAAACACAATCAAATTCTCAAAGAAGTTGAAAATATGACAATCGTTCAGCTTTCAACATGAAAACAGCAGATAGCACACCACCAAATCACAAGAGAATAAATATCCTTGCGGGAGCTAATCATGGTTACATCCTAGCATCAGTCTCAAAAGCCAGTCCATATGCAGTAAAGCACACTTAAACCACACTCATTAACTGAAGTCCAAGCAAGTCTGTAAGAAAGATGGCTGATATCTCCCAGTCTCCCAGGGAGTAAAGGTTCAATCTGTAAACAAACCTGGAAAGCAGGGACATTGTTTTTCTTTTTTAGGGCACTGTAATGTGAATGTTTTATAAAGGGGTGCTGACTTTCTAAACTCACCATATATCTGAGGCTAAAGAATACCACAGTGTGAATGTTAATTATAGAATTTATCAGTGCTTGTAAAGGCTGATCACACTATTCTTTTAAATGCAGCAAGAGAAAGCAGTCTATTCACATAAAAGACAGGTTATAGTAAATAAAAAACGTGGCTTTGCTTTTGTCATAGTCCATTGTTCTCAGACAGAAAAACCCTGTGCAGCAAAAGCAGCAACGATGGAAAACTCATTTGAAATGAACTTTTATTTTATTTTATTAAATATTTTATTGTTGTCATTTCACTGTCAGCAGACCAGTTCTCCCGTGATTCCATCAGCATTATATATTAACAGTGTTATCGCCTGACATTTTTCATTTATTTCTGAAAAGAAAAAGTCACAACACATAAAGATGGATAATGGTGTATTTATAGGACATTCATGCATTCATGTCACATATCAGTTGGGGAAGTAATGTGCAAACACTGGGGCCGATTGTAATCACGTAAAAGCTCACGTGACGCCTCCAAGTGACTCTGCGTTCAGTGACCACGCGGATGGCGCCAGCTGTAATAGAAAGATCATGATTATGACCTTCTAACCTTTTGGAAAAAATGATGTAATTACTGATGCTTTAAAATTCTATGGCCATTTATATTCAGTCAAAAAAGGTCATAAAATTTTGTGCACTCATGAATAGGGATGATTGTGATTCTAAATTATGATTGTATAAGAGGAAACACTGATTTTAAGTATAATAAGATGAGATGATAAGTTTGATGGGATGAGGCATGATAAGGTTGTATAGGTAACATTTACCATGTGTGCTCAAGTGTTCACTGGTATGGTTTTGTCTTAAAAAGTCATTTCAGATAAAAAGAAAAATGTGCAAAAAATGTACAATTTCAGACTGTACTATTTCAGAAGGTAGATTAAGATCAAATTAAATTTGCATGATTTTTCAAATACTTCATTAATATAAATCTTTTGTTAATTTTGCACTCTCTGAATGCAAAGGGCAGAATGCAAATGTGCAGATTGCAGAAAGAATCATTAATATATTTCCAGTGGTCTCAAGCTATCACATCTATCCTTGATCCACATACTAGGAGTCTGTGGCAAAGATAAGAAACACATCCAGGTTCATGATAGGATTCGAGCTTCATGATTCTGTTGTAGCTGAGATGTGCTCCACTGCACGATATATATGTTGACATAAGAACTAGGTGAAGGTGACTTTCTCTCAATGAACTGAAATGGCATTTACAGGATCTTTTCCCATATGTGTTTAAATATTCTGGTTAAGGGCACAACAGTGTGTGTGCGATTTAATAAGACGGACATCTCCAGTAGGACTTTCTCTCTCCCTCTCTCAAACACAAGTGAAAACACGTAAATAGACATGTTGGGAGCTTTGAATCTGGCTTCTACTTCAGTTAATTTAATTTCCATGTGTAAGCATTAAATCCTCACTTTGAAGCACATGCTGCTTTGAGATTAGCATACCTCTTTCCACTTCTTAAGCAACGGACTATAATAAAAATGTGTTGTGTACTTTGCTTCTGAGTTGTGTCTAGTGTCCACCAAGCAAGGAGCTAAGCTGCTTTATTGACTACTGTGAGCATCCTTAAAATTTGATTTGGTCTCAGTTGCAGGAATTTGAGGAGCGATTTCCTATGGCGGTGATTCATGCTCAATGTCATCTACAAGCCATGAAGGACACAGAGCTGTTAGCACCTACACTTAAACAGCATGTATAAAACCTCATTTAAATACAGTCTGAACCACTATAGTATGAAAAAAACGTGAGATCACAACCAAATCTAAGAAATCTTTCTCAGTGATAGCAGATATACAGTAAAAATAATGCGTTTTCTTTTTTCAGGGTCAGTTTAACATGCTTTGTATTAGTACCTTGTTGGTATTTTACCAAACCAATCATCCACTGAAAAGAAATCTAGATGTGAGGAAACGCTAGAATGCACCTCAGTAAATCTTGTCATTTCTAGTTTATGGGCGGATCTATAACGCCGTCCCTGGTTTGGTCCGGCATCGCTCCCAGTTAGCGAGTAACAGAGCGACGCGGCCTGGCGAGAGCGCTCCCTATCCGGCTCATGCTCCGCGCCCACGATGAAGCGTGCGCTTGCCCTCCGGACGCAGCAGATGCCCTCTCAGCCATTGCAGCTCCGCTCCACCGTTCCTGAGAGACTTTCACGTAATGGCCATGATGTCCCATTTGTCAATGATATTGAGTTGTAAGGAACAAAGGGCTTATTGGGAAAGTGTAATTTAATGTACGTTTTTTTGCAGAAAGCTAATTATTGGCATCACGGGAGACCAGAAACAACTCTAAAAAAAACAACTAAAAGCGTAGAGTCATGTGCACTTTCTGGATGGTATAAGGGCTGTGAGGCTGAAGTAATGGAAATAATGGACTATATTCATAAATTCAATTTTAATGAATGACATTTTTCAGGCTAAAAGTCAGAGGTAAAGAATTTTTTAATCTGAATAATCAGTATTTTGATTCTGAAATTTGATTCTGAAAACTAAAGTCAACTGAACACTGAAAATTGTTTAACATCAAAAAATATTGAGTAGTGTAAAGTTAGTCAAATTGATGAGTGACAAATGTATGACAGTATGTGACAGAATGTATTTTAACAGTAATAAAATTTGATTCATAATTGTGTGTGTGTGTGTGTGTGTGTGTGTGTGTGTGTGTGTGCGTGTATGTGTGCACTCCTTTGTCTGTAAAAGCAAGTGTGTGCAATGGAATAAAAACTGTGTAACTGAATTACATTTGACGTACATTTTCTTCCGCTCCATTATGTAGTCGTGATGACACTTGAGTTTATAAGTAAACCTTCCAACTATTTCACCAGCAGATGAGATGTATGAGGGCCGTTTTTCCTGCAGCTCTGAAATCCTGAGCAATATTGTGAGTTTACTTTGAGTTTTTCCATTGTAATTTCAAAAAATACACCATCCTGTCATCCACTTACACTCGTCTACACTCTTATATATGGTCTAAATTCAAATGGAGTGGATTGTAATATACTGCAAATTACAGAGCTGCAGCCCAAATGCCATAATGAAGTCCTTTAATTAAAAATGTGTTTATATCTGATATGCGTTATCATCAGAAGTGTTAAAAGATTCTTTTCTACTAAAGTCAGAGATCCTGATCTGAGGGTGGTGCATGATGCTCAGATTAAAGTCTGACGTAGATTGACATTTCTCTTATCAAAGATTGCCATTCACTTTACCTAAGATTAACATTCTTCTAATCTAACCTGTACCATTCAATCAGAAGCATGTATAAAAGAGGAGACAACAATGATTGCACTCTCCATGAGTGCAGTCCTTGACTCAAGCAACAGTGACATGTCTGCCTCCACTGGGTGGTGGGGGGGGCTTTCATGTTTTTTAAGTAGCCATTCTACCTAGTATCCCCCCCCCCACACACACACACACACACACAGCATCAGTGGGCATCTCATGCAATGTTATTCTCTCAGGTAAACCAAAGAGCCATGCTCAGTGACACTTTTTGTTTAGATCACTTTGTCCTGCAAGGACAATTTTCAAGCAGTGTCCCTCTCCACCAGTGAGTGCATCACTAAGGGGACTGCTCAGCTCCTCCCTACTGACTTCAAAGACAGAGACACTTCACACTGCCACAGGTTTGTTAAGGAAAATGCAGAGAGCATTTGCATATGTGGAGTTTATAGCAGGTGTGTGGGAGCAAGAAAAAAAAAAAACTCCACCACACTGTTGCTTTCAACTACGTGAGTTTCAACTTTTCAGCCAGCGCTACAATAGAGGAAACGTTGAATACAGAGTAGTATTTCAGCGCCAGGCACATCTAAACTGACAGTAAACAAAAAAATCACAGTTTACTGCCAGATGCACAGGAAGAACTTTTCACCTCAAGCAATCATTCATGTGAATTATAATAGTTTAAAAGGTTAAAGATGGATGTTTAAGTCATTCTATTATTCATAGCCAGATCCAGTTAACCACAAGGCCATGCTGCTATTGACCTGCTTTTGACCATCTCACCTGATGGCTGACGTTAGATCAGGACTACACATCCCATATGTTGGGCAAAGTACTCTTCCAGGGTGATAAAAAAATCACGATCTTCCCTGCCGCACGCTTAACGCCGTGGCAACCGTTCAAAGCATGAATGCAACGTTTAAAACCTTCGCTGTTGACATTTGCAGCACACTAACATGTCTCATTGGGATTTGTGTTCATTAGGCCAGGCACATTAATGGAGCCATTTAGATCACGGTTTGTCAGTAACAGAAGGCACAGGGGCAGTTTTAGTTGAAGAACCTTCATGTCTGGTTTTCTGTGGCATTTGTATCTACAGCATTAGAATTTCCCATAACATAAAATCCCATCTAATCATGCTTTATTTTGATCTGGACCAGAAGCTTTTTTTTTTTTTTTTTTTTACCTTTGTAGTATCAATATGTGCGGTGCATCTGGATAAATCCATCAAGAATGAGCACGCCTCATTGATCACCCTCCAGTGTGTGTTCTCTATATTATTAACTTACACATTGATCCCATTTACCAATCATTCTAGTTGAACAGCAGAGCAAAGAAAACCTCTTCAAGCTTAGTTAACTAACAGACATTAGATGAGAACCACAATTGGACATTGACAAGGCTATTTAAAGTGAAAAGAGCCAGGCTGCAATGCAGTTATGCTGTTTCCCTTATCTCAGAGTGTCTAACCCTCTTCCAACATGCTGATCTTCCCCTCACTTTAATAACACGTTACTTCAGCCTCTCAGCCACGGAATAGAGATGTTGACAACTTAATGTGCTTCCAATAATTCTCTTAAAACGCTCTGCTGGATTACAGTCCAAGAAACTTACTAATGCACAAGTCAGGTTTCTCCTATATTTTAATTCTTTGCATTTCTTAAAGGTCATTTTGAGAGGATCAAAGGAGCTTCAGTACTACTTCTTGATATATGGTCAATTTAACTTATTTTCACAGGTGTGATGTGCTCAGTATAGTTTACAATAATCATTGAGGACTTAAGAGTGTGGTTAACTGGTCTTACCTTAAATACAATCTTATGTATACCCAAGGAAAATATTAGATGTCATGGTGTATATACAGTGTGAAGTCTCCAAATAAATTCAGAGGTTCTCTCTCAGCATCTTCCTCTGTCTCGCAAACTCAGCTTGCAGGTCATTTGAGAGTCTGCAAATAAATGTGAGGCTGTTATTTACAAACTAAGGTGCAGCATAAATCGTGAAAGAGCACTTTTACAGGCTTCAGGATAACTAAACCATGGCTCCTGTCCAAGGAAATGGATTCTGTGCTTTAAAGAAACCTTGTACTTGTTTTGAGGGGTCTACACCGTGCCCAGGAGGTTTCATTATGCAATAGCCTTGTGTTTGATGCCTTCACTGTTTTGCTTGAAGTACATCTTGAAAAATAGACATTGATTTTGGTTATAAGTGAATGACTTTTTAACTTCTTTTAACTTCTTAGACAATGTAAATGTATTTCAGCTAATAGTATACCAAATTTGCCCATAAAATATCCCCCCCCCCCCCCCCCCTGAATTTGTGTAACATCAGAGGAAGATTTTTTCAGAGGAATCTCCCTTTTGTTATGGAATATCGTGGGTCTTTGATTAGACTTTGAATGCAATATCCTATATGCTGGTATATTGGTATTTAGTCTGTTTGGGCCTTCCTTGTAAAGCAGGTAAGAACTACAAAACAGTGAGAGAAACAATAATGTAGGAGTATATGATTCCTTGTCGAGCATCCTGTGTTGGAGAATCCATACAGGTTCTTCCACAGGTTACAATTTAGTGAGACTCTAAGTGGTGCTAGTCCAACAAGCACTGTCAAGGAGACAATCTGTAACTCTGGGAAGAGCTAACTTCATAGGTGGTGGCAGACCAATATCCTTCAATATTCTCAAGACTCCAGGATATGAGTTCTCCTCAGTGGTACCATAAGCTAGGGTGCTGGTGGTGGTCCATCAAAGCTTTCTGGGATGCCAGAAAATAAGGAAGGGTGAGCAGTGACTTCTGGGATATCAGGTGGTACTGTTGGCGCTGGTGTGCTGGTGTCTACGAAAGTCCAGAGCCTGAAGGAACTAAAACCTCACAGGCTGATGGGGCTGAAGGGCTGAAGGCTTGGAGAGATGTAAGAGTCTACGCCCAGCATTGAGAGATTATAGCTGTCAAAGCTGGAGACGTGGACGCTAGAGCGAGGGTGACAGGCCATGGTCACAGGACACATCAGCTACCAGGGAATCCCCCACAGCTCAGTTACCAGGGAAACCCCCACAGCTGCAGAGAAGTCACATCACATGCAGCCAATCACAGCAGAAGCAGCTGTTCCATAAGATGTTTTCCAGTATATGCATTAAAACCATTTGCATGCACAGTCACATGGTTTACAGTACAGACATGGACCTAACCAGTGAAAACATTTACTTGGTTCACTACTTCAAAATAAATCTAACCAGCTGTGCACTTAATTCCTTACTGACCTCACCTGCCTCATTTAACACCAGTCCTGCTGTGCAAGCTTGCATTGTAGTTGTTTGATCCCATGTCCTTGATCAAACATTTTTTGCATTGAACCAAAGTGATGCAAAGTCGTCCACAGTGTGCAGAAGCCAGTGGAGTGCACAGGATGGCTTCATTTACATAAACAGCAAACAGAAGCAGGTAGGCAAACCACAGCTCAGTAGAAACATGAAACCTACAATCCAGCTTGATGTAAAAACTGCAAGTCTGCAAAACAGGAGAATCACCTGCTTTGCACTACACTCCAGGGGCCTGGATGGACCAATCTCGAGCAGAGGGCGGAGACCTTATGTCACCTGTGTTTTGTTTGAATGGATAAGGAGAACCGAATCAATTATAGGCAATCAATGGCCTAGCCTTACTTGAAAGTGCTATTTAACACTGTTATACAGCATCAAAAAGTGCAAAAAAGTGTAAACACAGAAGCATTTCAACAAGTCAGTTTAAAAAAAAAAAGTTTTTAGTTGATCAACATGTTTAATTATAGATTTTTCCATGACATTTTTCTTTCTGACAAATAAATTATGCAAGTAATAAATAAAGTATCAAAAAAGCATAACCATATGCAGATACAGGGAGCGAACATTATATGGTTTGATGAATATTTCATGTAGGCTTTGTGTCATCAGTGGAAAAGGAACTGTCTGGATGAAGCTATTCTGGCTACATGAACCACCTGATGACAAAGATGATGGTTGAATCATATCCACAGGTATCTATTAGAGCAAGATCTTTCAAAAACAGCAGATATAAAACGAGACATACTGGTCATCTCATATTGGTGGTTTCCTAGAGACAGATGCCAAATGCTTTAAGAAGCTTCGTTAGATGAGTCTATTTCCATAATAAAGTGGATTTTACCCTGCAGTCCTGCTATGACCCATTTATATCATTATTAACAATTGCTATTTAAATGTTTAAGCATTTAGCTATGCATTTGCCTAATGGAAATAATTCAGTGCTGACAATGTATATTACTAGACCATAACTAACTGTATAGCAAGTGGAGTATTAAATACAAGCAATTCATTACAAGCAATTAATTAGCTTTATTGTGGCCTTATTCTGATTTTCAACACAGCAGAGCCACTTTGCAGAGGAAGGGTGTGCATTTGCTCATGATTTACAGAGTCAGCGCACAAACCTGAGCAGTCTAGTACATGTCCTTCTGTAAGCCAAAATCACAGTCAATGTTTTCGAAAGACAGTGCATGCAGGACAGAACATATAAAAAAAGAACCCAAATCCCTTCCATATACATGTTTGCTTGATTTGTATTGGCAAGTCACTTCATATTAATTCATATTAATATTAGTCTGCTGAGACATCCAGAGACATAGTTACTCATGACCAATAGACCTGTTTCATTAGAGGGTAGAGATTAGTAGGTGATACACAGGGGCTGTTAAATCTAATAAATACTGCCGTTGTTCTCTGCTCACGTGTTCTGCCTCTCTCTGTGTAGACAAGGTGGTTGGAAAGGTTGCGTTATTAATGACGATGGCTTGATCACTGTGATTCTGTTATTAAAAGTTAAGGGGTGCAGTCAAAACCTTACACAGATGCTGCAACAGAGTGACGTCAAACCTGCAAGCCTAATTACCCAGAAATGGAAACGTAGGAGCGGCTCTAATGCATATGCGCCATTTTTGAGATTTGCGGAATTTGCATCGAAGCCCCATGACCACGCTTGTACAACTATAACATGCCGTGCGGATTCAATGAACTCGCCCAGCTATACGCTTATGATACTCATGTATTGTAGCCCATTACATATACAAATGTTAAGATATATATATAGGTCTAAAATAATCTGACACACGCGTTCTGTACATTTTAAAGTTTTATCCGCTAGCTGAATGGCATTTCCCATCAGCTGAACGAGGACGTAATACAGGTGAGTAAATCCTATTGCGGTAGGTATGACGAATTACGCACAGCACCCAAGCTTGCTGGCTCATAAGAGCTGTGATAAACAGCAGATGAGAGATGCAAGTCTGCACTATGCCATGCCCTAATTTATCATCAGCAATATGAGATCAGGGCTTCGCAAGCTTGTGTTCATCTAAGGGCTTTTCAGCACAGAGCAGAGCTGTGTAGTAAACGCACTGAACATGCACCAGACAGACACCACAGGAACGCTGTCAGTATACCAACAGAAACTGACTTGGTGGTATTGGATGAGAGGTCAGCTTTGACGCTGAAGTAAAGTCACTGCCTTCAGGTTACGCTACACCACATAAACTGAGAGCCGACGGAGATGACTAGCCTCCTTCAGGCCTCAGGTCACTGGCTAACCACAAAGCTACATTCTGGCTTTCAGTGGACGGTATATGTTCTATCTTTCTTTAGGGATTTTAGCAACTTGAGAAGTGTAGAAATTGTAATGTGTATCTTTGTGGATTACAGAAAAGCAGAATAATGCCTCTTTCTACCTCCCTTGAGAGTATAAAACAAACAAGGAAATGTTCCATTTAAGCCCACAGACCTGCAGAGGAAGCATCAATGCATTTACCTATTAATATCTATTAAATTACTCAATGGCTCATTTGAGTACTTTAATTACACTGGTGCCAGGGGCAGCGGGAGTGTGGTGAACTACAACATGGAAAATCGTGAAGGCACTTTAGGGCAGCGGCAATCAGGTGAAATGAAACATGATGTTCCTGTTCACTGGGTACATTAAATAGACAGATTTATCCTCCTTCTGTCAGACGTTGTCACGGACACAGAGTTCACTTGAGAAAATCGCGGATCTGCATGTTCAGTTTAGCGGGGCATCTTCTAAGCGCGGACATGGGAGAGACCCGCTCCACATATCCCTGAGCAAACAGACGTGCGCGCGCGCTGACGTACCGGCTCTTTTGTGAATGCCATTCCAAACAGCACTCACAAATTTTCCGGTGAGATACAGGCACATTCAGATCGGGACAGCAGGAAACTTCACTTGCTGAGTAACACAAATGTATGACGTACCTTTGGGGAAGATTGTGCTCATTCAAGGAGATCCCGGATGGAAACTCTGCTCAGCCAAAACTTGAACGTTGACTTTCACTGCATTTGGCTGTAAATAATTCATGATTCGATATAGACAGGTCATGCGCACCCAGGACACCGTTTCTGTAGGTGCAGGGTTAACGTGACTGTACCTTTCACTGAAATGAAAAATGCTGTTACTTGTCTGTTCATCGTTGCAATGTCCTAAATCTTTCATATAAAATGGTACAAAGCCAATATTTTTTTTATTGATATTAAATGTAAAGTTGTCAGGCATATTAATGGAATTGTTCAACTCAGCTACAGATTGAATCAATTCGGAAAGGGCAATGAGCAAAAATTAAATTTAGCCTTTCAATTACCAGGTTCATCAAAGACATGCGACCAGAGCACTAAAATGAATTTCGACGATGTCATAAAGATCACAGCGGCTGTTGAAAGCTAATCAGAGTCTCAAACCTCACACTGCCAAGGCTCCTTCATAATATTTGAGCTGGAAACACAAGCATAAAATTCTGAGAAATACCCATATTTTTCACCCCATATCTTTTGTACAATTAGGTGCACGCCTATTGGTGTGTCTGTGGAATTCAAACCTCCACTGCAAATGAGTAATTCATCTCTGAAATTACATGCCTTGGGAAAACGTTCTCAGCACTTTATTTCAATCAGAACCCAACCATTGTTGACAACAGAACAAAAACCATGGGTGATAAATCTTCTGTTTTGTTACATTACATATTTCCCCAAGGCCAGTTATGGAACTTACTCGATCAAATTTTGAATTGACGCTGTCACCCTCAAACATACAGAGGTCTTTTTCAAATGGCATAGGTGGGAATGCATTGTATCCAACTGAGATTAAATGGTTAGGTTTGCTCACTTTGACGTTGCTTACTAATAAGGAAAGAATTCTAAGAGAGAAGCTTTCAAAAACTCTGTAAATATACTTTTCATGAATGGGAAACAATACTAGAGTATTTTGAATACATTTACTTGGAAAATTTTGAATAACAGCAGCTCTTATGTAAACCTCAATGCAATTAAAGTCGTCAAAACATAAAGCGGGTTTTTTTTTTTTTTTCTTCTTTCCTTGCAGTAGAGACACATTTGACAATATTATGAGTTTCCTGTGTCTGAAAAGACCTTCACTGGACCAGTGAAAAGCTGCAAAGAAATGCAACACACACATCACAAAGCTATCATCTAGCTAACAGCACTAAGCTTGATAATACATCCATTTCAACAAAGCACTGGTAGAAAAATAGGATTTCCTTTAAATAATGTATAGGATTATAAAACAAGGACATGCAAAATGGTTCCTGTTACTTTTCAGCCTCTGTATGTTTAGTATGTATTTCAGCCTCTGTATTTTTTCAGCTCTCAAAGACCAATTCTGTACACACACTTTCTTATGGGTAAGTTTTTCACCACAGGACCACCCCATTATTATTTGGATGGTGAACCATTCTTAGCACATCAGTGACAGTGATATAAGAGTGTGACAAGCTTGGGAGTGTTGCAGGAGTGTGTACACATGTGAGCATCACTACCTGGCTTGGGAACACCCTGCCATCCAGTTGCAATGCTGTGATCAGAAACTGATTATGATGAGACTATTGATGAGGAGCTGGAGCAGAGCTAATGACTGCCATGTCTTTAACAGTATATTCAAAGAAGTTTCTAATAAATAAATAGTTGCTAGTAATTGTGAGAAATCTGTGCATATTTGCATATAATTCAATAATAGCCTGTTCCTTCAAGACAAATCTGAATTTTCTACAATGCACTGCACATACGCCACAGTAAAGCTTTCAGCTGTACACAAAAACAGGGAGCCTAATTCAACAAGTCTGCCAACAATTAGTTTTCTCAGCCATCAAGATTAATAAAGACTGTGTTGAATATTCTGCCAGGGTCCAGGCCCTTGGTGAACCACTGAGTCTGACTTGGTTACATGAAAGCCCAATAATGTGATGGAAAGGCAATTTGCTGCAGCTCTCCATCTTTCTCTATGACCTTTTCCCAGATGTGTGTAATGTATGTGTGTCTCCCGGCGCGGTAAATAATGCGGCAGCAAAATCCAGGACCTGTCAGTTCACCTGTGTTCAGCGCCAAGCCCCACGCCACCCAATCATCAACAGGCGAAGGGGGAGATTGATGTCCAAATTCGGCTCAGTCCGCCCACAAAAACATCACCCTGGTGCCACGAAATATGGAGCCCATTATCCCCTACCCCTTCCCCCACCCCGCGGGGGGGGGGGGGGGGGGGGGGGGGGGGGGGGGGGGGGGGGGGGCCGGGGGGGGGGGGGGGGGGGGGGGGGGGGGGG
>JAOYMR010000004.1:9502088-9514646 GCA_025802075.1 Tenebrosternarchus preto | reverse complement strand
ATATAGTATCAGTGATGGGTTAATAGATGCTAACCAACTGGCTAAGGGCTTACTGATCATTTCTCTGTTCCTTCAGTGAGTGATAGTTAGGGGGTAAACAACCCTTATTGGGTTTTAGATGGAGTGAGATAGAGGTGTTGTTCATTTTAGAGGATAATACCATATTCTGTTTTTCTTCCACCACCCAGCTGGCCAAGAGTGTTTACAGAACTCCGCAGGGAATCCAGAAGATCATGGTGCTTTATAATGAGGCATTAGGATAAAGAGATGATTGTTTTTGATTTGATGTGTTTTTAATAAGATGTGCTGGAAATGTTCTGGTTTTGTTACTATATTCACCTCAGTCATATTAAGAATTGTTTTTTGTTAAGACTGAGGTACTGTAATTTGTGTTTACTTTGCCAGCAACTTATTCTCTAAATCCTTAGTTATCAGTTCTAAATTAGATTCAAATTCTGATTTCTTTTTTTGTGTGTGAACACTGGGATATTACTTTTGCTCTTAGCTCACAGCCTGGTCTACTTGGAGATACTCAAGAACTGGATTTCTGAAGTAGTGCCATAACTGTTTTTTTGGGGGGGTATGTAATAAAACACAAATTGGTTCTGGGTTCTTTTTGAAATCTTTTTGACACTTTTACTTTACTCTGTAATATGCAAAATGCTCTCACTGGCACAGAAATGCAAGGAGATAGGGTTTACTGCTCACAGTGAAGCCTTCTTTCAGTGTTAGTGATTATGACCATGAACTGCACAGTAGAACTGCTCCTGTTCCATCATAATTTAATGCACAAACACAACTTACAAAGATGTAGTTAAATATGTATTTTTTTTTACTGCATTGCACCTTTTCTAATTATACCTGCTCTTGTAATCATATTCTGTGTTATTCAACAATGCACTGGACCCAGTCTAACACCAGTCTAACACCCAGGGCCATTTACTGCATGCAGCATAAATAGTCACCACCAGGGTGTCCCAGCAAGTAGCCTCACTTACCTCAAACAAACAAACAAACAAACCGCTGGTGAATAAGTGCAACAAGATCATGGTTCAGGCAGGAGCAGAGCACCTTCATGGTCTAAAAAGAACAGAAAATGATCATTGAAATGTTACTGTTGGAGATTTTGCAATGTCTGAAGATATAAGGGAAGATTGACCCACACGTTCACCAGAAAATGAGAAATACACAACACAAAAATGGGAGAAACAGATCCAAGTAAGAAATGAATGCTAGTTGGATACTGACTGTTTATTTGCTCCCACTTTTAGATTTTCCTGTTGGATAAAAGAGGCAAATTCATGTCTAGGACAAGTATAAAACTAATTCAAGTGGTTAAGCTCAGACTGTACATATGGTCTGCGGGCTAGTTAGCGAACAAGCTAGTAGCCTAAAAGACAGACGTGGAACAGATGGAGTCCAGACACACAAAGATAAAATCAGACAGGTTAGGTTTCTGATGAGCATCCAGAGCAGTAGTCAAAAACCAGAGAGGGCAAAAAACAGAGAGGGGGCAAAAACCATAGAGGGCAAAAACCAGAGAGGGGGCAAAAACAGTTCAAACGGGGTAGGCAAAGGAATAAATGAAAGAGCAGTCCAAAAGATACAAAACCTGGAAATAGTCTGAGAAGTGTAAAAAAAAACAGAATAGGAACAGGCTGAGGCAAGAACCAGGAGTCAAAGCAGGTCGAGAGACATCAGAAAGACACACATACATGGACACACACACGATCACATGGACACACACACAGACATGGGCCACCCACCGTACCCGGAGGAAATATGGCACTGCTTCTCAAGAGGTAAGAAGACAGACATGGTTAAACAGACAAGGTAAACTAGGAACAGGTGTAAACAATTACCAATCAGGAGTTGAGGCTCGCAGGAGCTGGCGGTTGATTGGTGGAGCAGGTTGGAGTGGCAGGCGTGCTGATGGTAGGTGGTTGATACATGTAGACGGAGGCACGGAGAGCAACAACATTTAATTGCTTCTTTGCTTGATTTGAACTGTAAGTTAATTGCATCCTGATTTCAACACTTCGCAAATATTTCATACTGTACTTCATTCAACATTCAGTGAGTCTTTTAATGTAAACAGAGTCAAGGTCAGGTTAGACAGATAGCATAGATGGTGCTGGGAATCGCTCCATTTGGTGAGTGTTTGCTACGTGGAAATGTGCTAGCATGTTGCTGGTGCTAGCTGAAAAGAATTCAGTTACTCAAGAAATCTCTTCAGTCATCAAATACGTTATACTATATTGAAATAAAAGCTAGCTAACCAATTTCCATTCCTGTTTAAATTTTGTTCAAATCAACCAGCTAAAAGGTTAACATTACAGTATTTTAATGGTAGATATAAGGTTACCAATTACTACGAATAATGGTAATAATAATTGCCAATTATTAATGGCAGTAATTATTTCTATTAACCATAGCTGCCCTGAGTTTAGATGCTAAAGTCTAAACTCTATATCCTATTGCTCATGTCTTCCCTTCTTCCCAATTTTATATTTAAATTTGACATTTTCTTTATAATCATCTGACTCAAGTCTTTCAGGCTGTGTGAAGTTTAACTATTTGGACTGTATCCAGAAAAACTGCTCTGGGTGTGGATTTTGTGACCAGTGAGCTGACTGACATCTCAGTCTTTGGTTAAGCTGAGAGTTGAGCACCCTTGCAAATGGTTTAGTTAATGGTTCATGTCAATGGTTCATAAGAGTGACACACTCACTCCACTTCCCATAAATACTCCAGTGTCATTATTTGCTTTCAAACCGAACCATCTTGCGTGCTTTTTCATCAATCAGATAAGAGAAAGAATGCGATTGGACCTCCAGTCTGTAAGGCCAGCCCACAACGCATAAACGTCACTTTAGAAACCGTGGCAACCACAGCCTGGGCAGTTTGAGGCTGATGTGAAACTTCCGTTCTCATGCCTCGTTCGGAGGTTTTCTTTGACATGGAATCTGTTTTTTTCTGACTAAACTGAAATGCTGGTGTACCACAGACCTTGTTTCTGGACATAGGGGAAAAGCCTTGTGAATTCAGGGTTTCATCTCTGTACAGAACCATCCACACAACAAAAATTTGCCCGAAATCAAATGAATACCTGCCAAGACCAACTGAACCTGTTCATGAGATACATGTTTATAAAGAATCTATGAATATATTATTACATAGTAATAACTATCCCATTTACATATAACAGATGGCTAGCTGTCAGTAGTATATTGAGCAAAGTTATAAACAAATTCATGTGTCTGAAGGTTATAGTACTTTCTTTCTGTCTCACCACAGATACACGCACACACACAGCACATCATGTAGCCCAGAGCAGATGGAGGACACTGAGCTATTGTTTCGTTCAGTTTCTCTGATCACTGTGCTAAAAGAGAAAAAAGACCGTGTAGGGTGCTTACCGGGGGCCCTCCCCAGCACAGAGCGGAAGATGGCTGTGAAACAGAGAGTGGCTATTCCATAAGACATTATGCAATGGACCTTGCATAAGATGTGACTCTGGCGTCAGCTGTACTGTAACTCTGTACCACACTGTAAATCCCGTCTGAATTTGTCTCCCACTGTTTGCTTTCTGTATTTTACTCTGGTTTATTCCAATAACTGCCCTTAAATACCAAGATATTTAAGGGCAGTTTTCTAGACTTACATTACGCCCAGGTAGAGACTTAAGGCACTGTTTAATCACCAGAAGTTTAAAGAAATTTCCCACTTACAAATATTTTAGTCCTGAACCAAACTATAAATGTAAAATGTCCAGCAGACATAAAGGGTTAAAGTTATTTAATCTATTGGCTAAAACACAAAACTATGTACTCTGGTTTTCCCTCACTGATAAAAGCGCCTTTTTCAATCTGCCCACCTGAATCCTCAAGATCATCTACTGATTTTGAACAGCACTAATAACGGTGAGAGAGCTGTATGGAGGCTGTATAAAGAATGATATTAATGTGCATGAAAGCACCATTTCATCCCCCACTCCAACCCAAACAATTAATGAAAAATCCCTTTCTTATTTTGTGAGAACCAAGGGTACCACTGGAGATGCACACAGCAATCTCACTAGCATCAAGTCTTAATGAGGAAAATGCTTTGAAGACTGCTTTGAGTGTCATATTTATTTAAAGATTCTGCTAGTGCAACAACCAGCGAAGGAAATTTGATCTTTTAGAGTCCGGAAGACACAAAATCCAACGAGAGTTGAACACAGTGAAGCTGTATCAGTGCAGGTTGTGCAGCTGGCGCTTCCTCAAAGTAAAACTTCCCACAAGTCCAAATCTTTAAGGCTGTGTTTTATTGGATTACAGCAGACAACATCTGTCTTTTGGAGAGTAGCAAGCAGGACCTCGGTATAAGTACAGTATTTCTAATATATGTGACGCTGACACTACAGAAGCAGTACATACGGAGTGTGTATCTGGTACCAGGTTCATTTTTTTTCCTACAGTCAGAGTTGAACTAGCACTACGTTTACAAAGCCAACACATACAAAGGCTGGCAAATGCTGTGTGTTTTCCTAAAAATGACAGAACAGATTTGCAACAGAAGAGTTATAAGTTAAACTGTGGTGATGTAGACACATCAGATAGCATTGTTATGTGTGATTCTTGTCCATCAGTGTTTATAACAGCAAAGTGATTTTTTTTTTCCCCCTTTTGTGTTCAAAATGTCACACTGTAAGAACTGTAATTATAGCAAAAGCAATGGCGAGTAAATATCCAGAAAGTATAACAGCACCTTAAAGCAGTCAATAAATGCTCAGATTCAAAGATGTCCCTCCAAAGACAAACTGTAATCAAAGTCTGGCTCTGCACAACTGTCTGACATACTGCAAACGTTTGTAGTGGCACACTGTGTTACAAAACGTAGGACGTGTCCACTGAAAAGACCAGCCAGAGCAAAAACTGGGGGGCACTCGCTCCCATTATAAAATGTAACAAAAGTACCCCCAAAATTGTACAAATCTGTAGCAGACAGGAAAAAAAAAATATTTACAATAACCCCTTTTTATTTCTTAAAGTGAAGGTATGCAGCAAATCCAGTTTTGGCACTCAACGGTCTCCATGTCCTCAGTGTGTTCACTCTGTCCCCTCCCATTGCAGATAACCCATCACACAATGCGGCAACAATTCTCCCACGACATTCCGGTAATGCTCCCGAGGGTGCTCCCACAGCATCGCCGTGACGACGCCTCTCACACTCCCGTTTGGCGCCACACGCCGGCTGGTGCAGCGAAAGAGGGCAAGAGTGAAATCATTGGTTCCAAAAAAAACAAACAAAAAACAAAAAAACGTAGTATTTCGGAAAACCTTCTTCTTTGTTTTCTTCTGCTCCTGTGCAAAAAAAGGAAAAAAAAAAAAAAGACAGCGGTAGCAGTTCCTACCTGTGAGGGAGGGAACAAAGCCATCATTAGTGCTCTGATGGCCCTAACCAAAAGTTCTATCAGAAAGGTCATGAACACTCGACTCCCCTCACCTGGACCGCGGAGCTAAAGCTGACTTTTGCAGACTGTAGTTACTGTGCCACATTAACAAATAATTAGAACATCAAAAGGACTTGAAATTACACAGCTGAAGCTAATCCAGCTGCGCGTGACATCTGGGCACTGCCCCTCGGACTATATTTATCATCGTGATTATCTCCAAAAGAGCTGTTTATTGAAGCTACCTGAAACTATAATAGCAAATCCATAAATCAGAGAGTTAAGAGTTTTTATAGAGAACCAAAACACTTAACTCATATCCGTTAAGGCGTTAACATCTCCCAAGCTTCTACTAAGCTTCACAAAATGAACCAAAGGCACAGCTGAGGTTCCTCATTACTTTTGCATGGTTTCAAAACACCTTATCGCAATAATAATCCAAATGACCTTTTTTTGATTCATTAAGATGTTATGTAATTTAGTATTTTCTACAATCTCTCAAACTCAACCCAGACAACACAACCTGAGCAAGGAGCCCTTGTTTTTAAGGATATAGTAAGTAGAGCATCATGAAATATTAAACACAATGATCACATAATGGTGGAAGGGAACGTGGATGAAGTGAACACAGTGCTGTTCATGAGTGGGGCAAAGATCTTTCTCTTTTTTAGTCACTGAGGCTGGGTCAAAGCTGGGTCAAACCAGACTGCCAGCAGAGCCACATCAATATGCAAACCTACAAGCCAAATGAAAAATTATTAACTGGTATATCTTTACAGATTTTGGAAACATTTGTTAAAACTAACCTAAACGGAAATAAATAAATAAATAAAAACTAAATCAAAAATCTCCTCCGCGATTAGAGTAATTAACCAATATTTCAGTACTTTTCTAGTTCTTCCATCACTCTGCTTTAACACTGTAGTTAGCCATGAAGTCTGCGTTATTTGCATAGCAACATCTCAGTACGTCTCAACTCCCTGCTGCACAGCTTTGTTTTCCTTAACGGAACAACATCAAAAGAGCCCAACCTGGGCTTCAGTTCTCGATTCCAAATCTCCATGGCAACAGCCAAATATGTCCTTTGATGAGGAGTGGTCTATTGTGTCCCCTCAGTCTCTGTGGACTGGAAAGGCATAAGAAAATTTATTTTGTGGCCAAAAAAAAAAAAAAAAAAAAAAAACCCAAAAAAACCACCACCACGCCCCCACCAAAAAAAACTTACCCTCTCTTTCTGCCCTTTCCTTCTGTGTCCTAATCCGTATCGGAGACCAGCTCTCGGGACGCCATTCTGGCCTTCGCCCCCACTGCTTTCTCCACCCAACCTCCACAGTCTTGTCCACCACCTCCATTCCTCCCCATGTCGGGCCCATTCTGGCCCGGCATGCTATTGAACCAGTCTTTGATCTCTTGGCTGCTTAGTTTGGCGTGCTCTGCCCCCGGCGTCTTCCATTCTTGGCCTGACCGTGCAATGCTACAGGGCTGATCTAAGATCAGCCGCCCATTCTGCTCACTGCTGCTCAGATTGTGGAAGAGCTCTTTCTTCTCCCCAGCACCACTGCGCAGAGCCAGACGACTATCTTTGAACCACCGAACAATGTTTGCACGAGCCAAGCCAGTCTGCGCCTCCAAGCGACTGTACTCCTCAGGTGAAGGCCACCGCGTTTGGACAAAGACGTCTTTGAGGAGGTTAAGGGACTTCCTGTCCAGAGGCACAGAGGATGAGGTGGGGGCAATAATAGGGGGCAGCGGGCTCATGGGTAGACTTCCTTGTTTGTGAACTCCATTAAGTGATGCATGCTGGTGCTGTGAACGTGATCTCCTCTCTGCAGCATCAGTTCTCTTAGAGCCCATGGAATTCAACAACGCTTTTTCCAAGTTGTCTCTAAGTGCTCGTCGTTCTAGGAACCAGCTGTCAATCTCCTCTCTGGAGAGTCTGGTGGTGATTGCGATGTGGTCAACCTCGTTGTGTGATGGGAAACTATTCCTCTGAAAACTCTCCTCTAAAACCTTCAGCTGCTCAGCAGTTTTGCCCTTCACTCTTTCCAGGAGAGGGAACTGGGTTGGGACCATTTTTGGACGCTCCTTTGGAGCAAAGTCACTGTTTGAGTGCCGTGAACCATTGTGGGCAGGTGCACTCTGGCCAGTAAACCAATTTATACCGTCCCCACAGGGGACTCTATTGCCATTCTGACTCTCTGAGGGTCGATTCTCTGAACCTGTGGGCTTATGCTCCACTGATGGCTCTAGTGGTTTACACTCCAGAGAGAAAGTGGGAATCAGGGGTGGGGCTACAGGCGTGGCCCGAGCTGTCTGAATGATCGTTGGTCTTTTCGCTTGAGAAGTAACCAACGGGGGCACCAAGGGCAAATTTACATCAATAGGTAAAGATGAAAGTCTGTCTTTAGAAATCACTAAAGATGCAGGGGTTTGATTTCTCATTTTTGGGGAAACCATAGATCTCTTCAGATCGGTGGACACTAGAGGCACCATAGATAGCCTTTCTCTGGGTATTAAAGGAGGGGGTGCCATGGGTATCCTGTCTTTGGGAGGTATAAGAGGAAATGCCACAGGTGATTTCCCCTTGGGCAAGACGTATGGGGTGATGATGGCTCTTTTTATGTCAGGGACGTTCAAAGGTGGGAGCATGGACCTCTTATTGTCTGGGGGTACAGGAGGAGGAGCCATGGGTAATCTCTCAAGGGAAGGGACCGATGGAGGTGCCATACGTAGTTTTTCTTTGTGTTCTTCTGCGGGAATCATGGGGCGCTTAACCTCTTGGCCCACTGCTGGGGTTCCCAGGGAGCGCTTGAGATTCTGCATACTATTTACCGTCGTCACAGTGACCGTTGTACAGACAGCAGATGATCCATTAGCTGTGGCTGCAGGTGACATGATGGGTTGCCCAATGACTTGGCATGAGGCGGCTGGTGCAACAGACTGGCTGGTGGCGATTGGCTCGCTCATAGGTGTAGGCAGAAGGGTGAACGCGTGATGGGAAGGTGGCATGCAGCCATTGAACATTTTCTTGCGGGCTTCCTCCACCTCCTCTGGTGACCAGGTGATGCCCTGCTTCAGTCGCTGGGTAGTGAACCACACCTTGATCTGTTCCTCGGGATGCTTGGATGCAGCGGTGAGCCAAGAGAGCTCAGCGTGAGTCGGGTAGGGGAACCTGTTGAAGGACGTGATGAGTGTGGCGTTGCTGTCCAGCAGAGGATTGTACTTGCTCGTGTTAAGAGGAACAGCGATTGTCGGGACAGAGTTAAGGTTGGGCGGTCGCTGCAGCAGAGGCATGACATGGGACAGACCCTGAAGGACCATTGGCTCAGGGATGATTATTGTGCCATTTACGTTGAGCGCTGTGATCTGATCCTTCAACATTAGACTATCTAAATTACCCTCGAACTCATTTCCATTGTTAAAGGTTTCACTGTTATCCAACAGTGGCTTTCCGACATTTGTGAACTTAGGGCATGAATGTAAAAAGTCCAAGCCATCATCATCGTCATCATCATCATCGTCGTCGTCGTCGTCGTCGTCATCATCATCTTGCATGTGCTCAATTTCTGGACAGTTTAAGTCATCCACATTCTCGATCGTTTGCTCTAGGACCGTCTGGTTGTCAAGTTTGATGCGCTTGAACTTGAAATTGCTCTCACCTGGATGCTGTGTTTCATTGTGTTCTGTGAGGGAGTCAAACTTCTTGGTGCTGAAGTTGCAGACAGCACACAGGTACAAAGGGTTCAGAATGACGTTAGGGTGCGTGGAGTACACGTGCTCTTTGAAGCCGTTCAGTTTGGGGGTGGAAAAAGAGCAGTATTTACACTGGTAGTCCCTACCTTGCTGCTTGGGCAAGGTAGCAGACTTGCCCTCCATCTTCCCTTCTGTCTCTTCCAAATGACTCTCCACCTCACCCTCTGTCCCACCCTCCCTCAGCGACACTTGCTGAAGATCTAAAGAAGGCAGCACAGAGGAAGACTGGTCGTCCACCACCTCATCACCCAAAATTTCCATTGGGCTCTCCGCTGTTACCTCGCTGACGCACACCATGCAGGGAGTGAAGGACTTTCTTCGGCTGGACATGATTACTGTAAGGACAGGGCGTGAACCTGACCAGGTGAACCAAAGACTTAGGAAGGGTCACAATGGGAGGAAGGGGACAATGGAGGCGGTCAGAATGGATTCCCGGCACGGGAACGGGACTCTGTGGTCCCTCAGTCTGCCCCGGAGTCTCCCAGCCTTGGCTCCGGAGTCTCCCGACGTCCGGGAACATCAGCTCCAGGGCAGAGCTTCATAGGACATCATCACATGCCACTCACCTGTACACACAATAGAAGCAAATTAACCCAACATGTTCAGCAGATTAAACCAGCTACTATAATAACGAACCAGTAAATGCTCAAAAGTACCTATAACGCTTAAAGAGAAAATGTGCTCGTTTGTAAAAGCAGCTAAATATAATGAACAAAAAGTAACTCTCCTTTTCTATCATATGATTGTGACATTTGTCAGTGTAAGCCATGCTATGTTCACGGCAATGACGTTGGGATTTGAAGAAGTTTAAAATAAATATTCACAAACAGCACCATGAGAGCTTTAGCTATCAGGATGAAAAAAAGTGGATCACTTTATTTGTGATGTGCACTTCTTTACTTAGCTATTATGTACTTAGTGCAAGTTGTTAATTTAAAAGTAGTATTTTTGGTAGGGTGCATGTTGTCAATACTGCAATACATGTTGAATTTTAAATACTAAAAAAAAGGGAACAGATAAGCTGAGGAACCCCCTGCCCACACACACACACGGCACAGAGAGCCCGTCTCCACGGCACAGAGAGCCCGTCTCCACAGGACAGAGAGCCCGTCTCCACAGCACAGAGAGCCCGTCTCCACAGGACAGAGAGCCCGTCTCCACGGCACAGAGAGCCCGTCTCCACAGCACAGAGAGCCCGTCTCCACAGTATACCAGCAGCAAAGAAGCCTGCGAGTGCTGGAGAGCTCCAGGAGTTCAGGCATTCCACAAAGCAATCTGACACAACTTAGTACAGGAAGCAAGCTGCACCAAGCACAGCTAGAGAGAGAAAGAGGTGAAAAGAAAAAAGTAAAAGAAAGACAGAAAGCAATAAATGTTCTATTGGATGTAAACATATGTTTAAAAACGAATTTAAGTAAAAAACAAAAACAAGACAATGTCCTCTTTTTAATATTACTTTGTGACTGGCAAAGTTGATGAAAACTAGCAGTTTTTGCAGGTTTTAATACCAGACCACAAAGCACCTTTTTCATATTCCCTAGACAGTGATGAAGAATTAAGGGAGTCTAACAAAAGCAAATAAACCCTTATAGTAAAACTCACAGGTAAAATCACCCAGTTGTGTCACCATAGCTTTTTTTATTTCATTTTTTTAAACAAAGCACAATTCCTAACCACCACATATTTCTTTAAATCAGTTTGGATAAAACATCACAGATGATTGTCCTTCCCATAGCAACCCAAGAAACACTGGTTTCAATCAACAACTTAATCCATTCTCTGTGGTCATAATCCTAAATAATCTCATCATCTTTATGAAAGAACAACTAAAATATCCAGTACAACTAAAATCCAGTAACTCAAAAATCATAAGATGGGATTTTTCCTTCAATCACACCACCAAGACCCTTTTGCCCTCCCACCCCACAACTGCACATTTCAATTGGGGTTTTTGTCTCACTGCTATAAGAGCCACGCTAGCCATCATGACACACACACACACACACACACACGTTTATATACATCTTAATCGTATTGATATTGCCCTGATTGATCAGTCTACTTCACACATCCACTACATCATTAAAACCTTGCAAATGAAATGCATAATCAAATCAATATCTAACGCTGATCACTTTGTGTCATGCTTTGATTGTGAAGCGATGGAGGGTGAATCAGCGCCGAAATCTTCATTGCCACTTTAAGTCACAGCAGCAGACCCCATGCTGTTCACTCCTCGCCGGGAATAATTACGGGGAATTTTATTATTCGCTGCAACAAGGCTCATGTACACTGTCTTCCCTAAATTAAATAACTGCCACCCTC
This sequence comes from Tenebrosternarchus preto, assembly GCA_025802075.1. NCBI lineage: Eukaryota > Metazoa > Chordata > Actinopteri > Gymnotiformes > Apteronotidae > Tenebrosternarchus > Tenebrosternarchus preto. The sequence goes on along the minus strand of JAOYMR010000004.1, from coordinate 9,503,131 downwards.
TTTCAGACTATTAAAAATGTTAAAATATGAAGACTGGCTTCATATCCATGTTGTTGTTATGGCAACAGCAGAGTGGTGTGGCGGTCCACTGTCACCTCTGCGCTGCATGTTAATGACTCCGCCTCTCTCTCAGGTGCTAATTAGAAACACACTCACAGCCGCCCAGTGGAGCAGAGACGAGTCTGCATGCGTGACTGTGTGTGTGTGTGTGTGTGTGTGTTCTACTCTGGTTGGTGAATGACACGGGCACAAGACGGCATCACCGCGGCGATGGATCCGCCATAATAAATCATGCAGGAGTCTTGTGTCCTCAGCTCGTACTACAGTCTCTGCCTAAAGTCAGACTGACACACAAACGCACTCAAATACATCTGCATCTTCATTAAAAGAGAGAAGAAATAACAAAACAAGGCCTATAAACAAATGCAAAACAACATTTCTTCCCTCTTTAACAGGAATTGGAAGTTGGCAATTAATTAATCAAAATAAAATAGATTAAGTTTATTAATAACAGCCTAATTTGTATGATTTTTCATATAAACAAATATAACTTACATATAATGATCTTATGTAATATGTACATCTACTTAAATGTGTATTTAAAGGAAACAGGTTTACAAGATCTGGAACTCATCAGAATCTATTTGGTCCAAACACTTTAGTGTAGTTATCACATTCATTTTTGTGTAAAATGCCATTGCTATGGCAACTCATCAAGACTGTTAGTGAGCCACCTCCACTGAACTGATCACCACCAGTGAGGATTAGCTGCCGAACGCAAGTTTGTTTAGACAATCGCAGTATGGATGAAGATGTTAACAAAGCCACCTCTGTATCAGATCCCATGCAGAACGGGAGAAGAAAGTTGTAGATGACGAAGAAGATGATGACGATGACGACGATGACACCAGAACAGCATTGACACAGCAATGCCAATGAGTAGTACTGAAGACAGGACTGAGCAGGACTGAAGACAGGACTGAGCAGGACTCAGACAGACTTATTGACCCATTTGCTTTGTTTGTTTATCATTTACTTACTAA
>JAOYMR010000004.1:9466177-9492429 GCA_025802075.1 Tenebrosternarchus preto | reverse complement strand
GGATCCGTGTCAGTGATTCTGACGTGAGGAACCGTGTTTGTGATCCTGACGTGAGGATCCGTGTCAGTGATTCTGACGTGAGGAACCGTGTTTGTGATCCTGACGTGAGGATCCGTGTCAGTGATTCTGACTTTGGCATTGTGTTGAGCTCATTGAACATGAGGCTGCAATCTGCTAGGCTGCACAGCACTCTAGTGGTCACTAAAGGAAAGCATGTGTTTATGCATGCATGTTTGTGTTTTTGTGTATACTCACGCCTGCTTAGCTGTGTGGTTTTGTGTGTTGGAATGTGCTTGTACTGATAAAGAGCTAAACTTATTTCATGGAGGAGTCCCTGACAGTAGCATCCAGATGGCAGAAGAGTAATTTTCATTACTTGTATTGTTGAGCTCCACTTAAGTCATGAATCTAGTCTTACAAATCAATAAGATTTCCTCTCCTAAGGGCTCGAGACACAATTTATCCAAGCGATGTGATGGATATGACACTCCATTCACACAGAATCAAAGACACTGATTATCAACTTCTTGTGACATAAACAGACACAGATTTGCATCAGATACCTTCACAAAAGAAGGAAGGAACTTTTCATAATGGTTGGATAATTAATTTTTACTATATATACAGCATTCCAAACAGCTGCCAATCATTGCTGTAAGTCAGTGTGTTTGGGTCTTAGTAAAAGATTACTGTCTGCAGAGTTATGTCACATGACTAGTAGCATAATCCGAATAACCGCTACCTGCCCTTCGTCCAGTCACAGACTCTTTGGTTTGGGAATAACTACGTTTAAAGAATATGGTCCAGGCAGACATAATGAAACAGCACGTTGAGTAACTGTCAAAACTTCGTCCATCCATCTGTACCATGTCTTGGGTCAGTGGTGTGTGACACGACTGTAAAGAACATGTACGGCTGCAGACTTTGCTTCCTGCTAATTTCACACACTTTTGACTCGTGTCTCGTGAGTGTGAATAATTACTTGCCGCAGCTCGGGGACAAAAGTCCTTTAATCGGTCCATTTCAAGTCATGTCGCCACTGTCAAGTGAATTTGCAACGTCCATCATGCCTGTATAATCCTCTCGTCATTAGAAAAGCCGGCTGGAGAAAGGCAGGCTGAACAGCTGTCTTTGAGGGGGAAGCCAGAACAAAAGCGTGAAGGTATGTGGCTCGGCGCGTCACTAACACTGGGGGAAGAAACGTCCTTTTAATTAAAACCTGCCAGCCAATCAGCCTTATCTCGTCGCCGTGGGAGCAGAAAAACGGGCCCGAACACCACGCTTGTTTCCACCAGAACGTAAAACAGATATTAAAGCGATAGTCCTCGTCTGCAGGCTGTGCTCATGAACAATGTATGTGTTTGTTCTTTCTTTTGATTAGACAGGATAGGCTGTGGTGTCTGTCTGCTGCCCTTAAAAAGCATCGAGCAGGTACGTCAATGCTGGGCTCCAGCTCAAAGCAGCCAGAGTCCTCGTGTCTGTTTAACCCCGCGCTGACAGTTACCTAAACCACCTAACCATTTTTTCTAACAGAAAATAGATGGTTTAAGATTCACTTTGCCTGAACAGTCTCACATTGGTTAAACACCATGATCCAATCCATCATGCAAAGAGTCTATCAAGGCTGTACAGAAGTGGTGCATTTGAACTGGTAAACGGATTTGGCCTGCCAAATTCACCCTGGGGAGTATCATGTTATTGTGTGAGGCTGATACAATTAGTCTGCATTTATTTTAATTTATATCACTAATCATTGTGGCATTCACAGTATGACAATGATAGATGACCAATTACACAAGGGAGCTTTGTTACTTGAGTATGGAAGGATCTAAGTAGCTTCCATTGTGTTGTATGTGACCCTTCCATCTCCACTTTGCTTGCCAGCCCCTTAATGTACTGATGGATTGCTCATCGTTGTTGTCTCCGACACGTTTAGCTTGGCTCATCTCTAAAGGGTCTTTAGCTTTGTTGAAAAATCTTCTCCCAGAAACGAATAATTCTAGCAGACAGATGTCTGAGCTGTGCACCACGGCAGACCGGTTTCTTCACTTCATGAAGGGGATTCTGAACCAGTTCATTACGCAGATGCACAAATCACCTTCAGACACTGATCAGAGTTACTGGCATTGCAACGAAGCCCCATACAACCACACGCGCACACACACGTACACAGACGCACACACACACACACGCACACACCCAGAGGAGGAAGAAGCGTCTTTGAGAAACAATGAAGAAAAGCCATTTGTTTGTTACAAATGAAAACACCCCACAATGCACCTCATGGACCTTTTAAAGAAACTGCATGGGATCATGGGATATAGAGTCCTGGGCCAGAGGGCATAACAATAAATGAGCAGTAATCAAGGTGAATGACTTCACCCAAATGCAGGCTTTCACCCAGAGAACCCAGAGAGAAAAAAGAACTGGAGTCAGAAATGAAACAGTGTAACATGGATGAGAACATAAGTGAAGAAAACCATCTAGTACTATTTTCTCTTAAAGCATCTGCCAGTTTTATAATCAATATTGGATCATGGAAGAAATAACTGTATTAGAACTGTTAGCTTCTAACATGCAAAGCCGATAAAAAAAAATATGAATAAAATATGATCATAAATCAGAGCAAAAAGCACTGGTAAAATACCACCTACAGGACTAAATTTACTCTTACGGTGTGGACTTCTGTGCAGCTGTACTAGATACTACAGATGTCAACTGAACACTACGGTTTTGCAAAACGATTATTTATACATTGAATCACTCTCCGACGACTGATTAGACCTGATAATCTGCTGCAGTATTCTGTAAAACAAGGAAGAGGCTAAATGCTGCAAATGAGAGCCAGCGCTCTAGTCACCTGTCACGCTCAGGCAGACAACATACTGCTCAGGTGAGAATACAGGAATGAGGAGCAGAGAGAGCGAGAGAGGCAGAGCAGAGAGAGCGAGAGAAGGGAGAGAGACCTGCCACACTTAGGCAGATGAAAGGAGAAGCAGGAGATATGAAAGTGCAGACAAGGCAACTTCTTTCAGGTGCATGAGCGACTCAGATCCTCCAGAACAAGCCCACCGGAGCAGTGGCAGACTGGCGCCCTGTGAACATGACACAGCCTGTCAAACGAGCCAGGCTTAGGAGAGGTGTGACACATCCACAGAAGACCCTCTGACAGGACAAGGCCGGCAGAGAGCCAGACAAGAACAGCCATTTACAGGCTCACCTCTCACATATTTTATTCTTGTTACATTTTTTTTTGTTTCGACTGACAATAGACATTTATTAACACAGGCAAATGTTTTAAATTCTCTTTAGCTATGGAATGATAAAATGTTTCACTTCTATGTCAAAATGTGGCAGCATAAACAATGAAACATAATTACCTCGAATATGAACCAACTACTCGTCATGAATGTTCCTGAAATGGAAAAGTGAAAAATGCTAAATATAACTGTGCTAATGTTATGCTAAAGATGACTCTGCTTTGTTACGTAACAGTACTAGAACACATTTTCATACTAGAAAATAAGAAATAAAATGACAAAAGCTTAAAAATATGAAACCCTGTCACTTGTCAGTGACGGAAGGAGACCCACCATTAAATGCTTAAGAGACCAGCAGTGTAATCACAGCCTTCATCTTTCACTTCTTCTGTAGTTTACCAGTTCATTTATGTATAAATAACTGTGAAATCATATCCCATAGTTCATAGCACGAGCCCAAACTGTACAGGCAAAAGAGGCTGAGGAAGAATATTGTGCATTGAGACATGTTTCGGGGAGTTTCTCACAATCTGTAGCAGAAAGGCACTGCAGTACAACAGCTCTCATCTGCACGAAGATTATTAAATTACAGCCTTATTACTTTTGAAAGAGTTTTTATGGCTACCCTGAAGCCTGGGATAGGTTTTGCTGCCACAGAGAGATAAAAAGTTCACTAACACAGCTATCATCCTAACCTAGGAGCAAGCTTACATACACAACTACTCCCTCAGACAATTCTGACCATTACGCCATTCATGCAATCCAAATACTAATATCAAGTCATCTTTTTGGTCCATTTTTGTCATTTTTGTTTTAATTATTAGTTTAAACAAATGCAAATATTTACTCGTGGATGCCCATGTCTGAAACACATTGTGTATTTTACTGCCGTCCTCAGTGCACACTGTGTAAAAGCTTAAGGATTGTGCAGCCATTCAGATATTTTTAAAAAACAGATCTTCATCAAAGCCTATAATTCAGAGACCTGTGTCACCCACTCAACAGGGATGTCCATTTAGAAAACAGGCAGCTAAACTATAACTATCAAGAACTTGAAAACAGCAGTTTAGGGATTTCTGAATGTAGTCTGGATAATAAATCTTTCTAGTCCAAAGGTCGTTTTAACATGCACAAGCATAAATTATTGAGCCAATTATATCAAAATGCTATTTCCAACTACCCGAGGAAAACTTGTAAAGTTGTTAAAGGAACTACTACTACTGTTACAAGAATTATCATCACTTTATATATAAAATATATACATTTTACTTGTAGTATATACACTGTACGGACAATATTTAATTAAATATGCAATTAACAAACAACTTCTTAACTGTATCCAATTCTCAAGTAAGATTTTGCTAATATAGGAACAAATTAATCTGCATGGTTACTGTATCCAAGCAGCGTTACATCAAATGAGCTTCAAAGTGTAGTCTATGACAAAGGCACCAAACCCAGAGCATGGATTCAGTGATGCTAATACACAACATAGCATTTCTACTTTTCTACTGAACACTAGACTCATTGTGTAACTGAACAAAGCTGTTCCCAACAAACTTTATCATCTTTACAATCCAGTGAATACCAGTAAATACGAGTGCTGCAGGAAATCACCACATATTAACTGGTCTATGGTCTTATATAATACATTTGACAATCCTAGATAATCATATAGCTTTCTGTGATGTAATATAAATTCTAGTAAAAATAAAATAATTGAGATACCGGTTAAATGTAATTTACTTTTATTGGATATTTGATGTTACATAAAAATAAGTCATATAAATAAATAAAATGCACACATTTCCATCCCTAACTTTTAAGAGCAGCGCATGCGCGACATTTTGAGTGGACGGAAGTAACCTTGGTCTGCGTGGATTCGCTGATTTACAAAACATCGCAAGCTCGAAAGCTCACAGTTCCTTTTGCGCACATTGATCGTTTCTGGACCAGCAGGTGGGAGCCTCGGTAAGACAATATACGCGATCGTGTATACTGTGATCTTTGTGAATATTACCTAAAACGGGTGTAAATCCTATACACCCCCAGTTTAGCTGCTGCTCGGTGGAGAGCCGCGGCGTTTCCTATGCGCTGTAACGGCCTTTAATTCATCTCGCTGCGGGAGAAACGCGGCCTGTTCAGTCAGCAAGTAGCACAAGATCATAGAAAACGAAACAGCGTATACATTTAACCTACTACGCTGTTTCTGATAGCTCTGACAGTCGTGTTTTCAACCACGTTCAGTAAGTAAATAGCTACTGTAGTTCTAAGCACAGACACAACATAGAAAATAAAGGATTATACTTGCCTCGCCATTATTGTGAGGTATTAAACTGACTGCAATTTCAGAAAAAAAAAATCGTTTGCGAAGCAGGATGTGAGCAGTTCAGCACATAACGGAGTCAGAGAATTAAGATGATTTTTTTTTTAAATAGCTGCATCGATGAGGTTTGAACTTTTCTTACTAACCTTTACTAGATATCTTGTATAAACCATTACAGCTTCTGTTCGGAATTAGTGGGTTAACGTAGCTACCTACCACACTAGCATCGCGCGTGCCCTGATTCGTTTCAGTAACACATTCAGTGCCGAAGAAGGCTGCTTTTGACGTGTTGTTTTCGCCACACTGCTTGGTTTTTAGTGCAACAAATGTTTGCTTTTAAACAGGAGCACGCATAGTCTGCTGTTTTGTTTTTGATTTTTAACTTTAATTTCTTTATTTTAGGTGGCAGGATTCTCCATGGCACATCAACCACTCATCAGGACAAGGCAGAAAGAAAAAGCTGTCAATGGGATATCAACACAAGTTGTTTGCACAGAGTTCAGCAACTATATCTTCATTGTTCTTACACAATATGGAAAGATCGGTACACTTGTATCTGTAACGCCTGATTCAAGATCAGCTGACATCAGCACACCCATGTTTACTACGAAAGTACTCCTTGGGAAAGATGAGGTACATATTTCTTAACTGCTCAAATGTAAATTCAGTGGAAAGGTAATAGACTTTTTAATGTTTTCCTTTATCTCTCTTTACAGGCTCTCACACATGTCATTGCGAAAAATGTTGCATCGTTCGTTTCCCAAGAAGCAGGAAATCGACCTGTTCTTTTGGGGCTTGCACTTAAGGACTGCAGTGCTGAAAATCTCAAAATTCTGAAAGATATGATCAAAAGTTGCCAAGTTTGGTGACCAGGAGGATTTTCTAGAATTATTGTCAAACGTGCTACACAGACTGTTGGTTCTTGTAAATGAAAACCTTTTGATTAAGCAGGCGATGCATCACGATTTCATGCTTTTGCTGTTATACGTTTCTTACATAGACCCTATTTCAGTTATGCTTGTTGGCAAAGACTACAGAATATTCCCTTCAAAGAAAATGAATGTCCCTGCTGAAACAGAATGGTGTTGGATAACTAGTCAGTGTGTGTATTATTTAATTCGTCTCTTTATTGTTTTACCAATTTTATATGCAACTGTTTTGGTTTGATATCTTTCTAAATAAAAAAAATTTTTTTATTTAGAAAAACAAATCTCTTTGTCTTGATCAATAAGTGCATTTATTAAGTTAAAGCAACCCATCCCACGTGACTAAGAACTACCGCCTTTAGCCACGTGATCTGGGGTGACGTCTGTGTGAAGAATTTATACCTGGATTAAGGCACCTTTAACGGAGCTACAAGTCTTTCAGGACGTCTAAAAGGAGGCACGTAGTTTAAATGCTGTTGTGCTAAATGATACGAGAGGTGTTCGTTAACAGACCGACGCACGCGGCGGTAAACGGGAACAACCCATCGTGGACTTCGACCTGCTCGGGATACCTGTCGACATAAACAGGAAGTGCCTAGCCTTGGTATCAACGCCTGGGAACGGAAGCCATTTCCACTGATGGCAACTGTTAATATAATAGTTTCGTTTGAAGTATATTCATTCCGGTTGACTAACAGTGTTGTATTTAAGTGAAGCTGGAAATAAGTAATACATTTTATATAGCCTACAGTTTCCTTGTACTCGCGGCTCGCCGGTGGAAGCGGGGCAGGTGTCAGTCGTTTTAGGAGGGTAAGTGGCGCAAACATCGTTTTCAGAGGATTAAAAAGTTATTCGTAAAATGTCAAATTTCTCTCTAACTTTTTCTTTATTTTAAATACATAAACTCCAACTTTCCTGAAGAGCGTTATTTTTTTTATAACATGATTTGTGTAACTACGTTCAAACCTCGTCGTTTATCTTAATCTGAGGCAGCACAGGTTTGTCGTATTGTGAAACTTTTGTGATTGAAAGTGTTAAAGTAATGTTGGCTGTAGGCTCTAAATGTCGCAGTTTACTATGGAAAACCGCAACCAAATGCTAAAACATAGCCTATGAATGTTCACTTAATAAATACATTATAGGCTATAAATTATGTGGTTGTGTTAAAGTGCTCCACAGCTCTTACATGTGTGAGATGTGTGGACATAAGGAGTTGAAGTTTTTCTTTCTCTCATGCCTTCTTGTAGCTTTCCTGTTTAGGTTTATTTTACACTTCTTTATTTACTGTCAGTTTCCTTGAGAAAAAATTGTGGACCATGAAAGAGTTTGATAATGATCTCAATAAATTAAGATGCGTTCAAAATGATTATTCCTAAAGTGAGCCGTGCTGCATTGAAATTGACAGAGAACTAATATGTAAATTGCATTAAGAATCACAAATTAACATCCACCAACAGAAGATGCTTTCTAGTCTGTAAAGCCAACAGCTGAGACGGTCCAGATAAGATATGTGTTTGAATACTGCACTGTTGACCTGTGTGGTAGCTCACACTCAGTTTGCTCACAGGGTTCTAGGCTCTGTGCTTGGAAGAGGCAACATGGGAAAGCATGCCCAGCAAAGACCAAACTGCATCTCAGGCTCTGGGCTTTGACTCTAGTAGGATGCTAATATCTGTATTAGCTAAACAGACCCTTGGCATGCGTTTTGCTGTTCTGCTGTTGTTTTGTTTCCACTGAGTGCCCACAGTCATAGGCTAAGTGCAGTAAGTGTGGTATTTTACTTAGCACTGATGCAAAAGCACATACTTGACTGACTCATGTTTTCAGTAGGAGTCATGCTGCAGGTTATTGTTTTATTATTGACTTGTCTTTTTCTCTAGTAGCAGAAAATCCTTTGGAATCATTTGTAACTTGAAAGTAAAATCTGAAAAATAAAAGGTTCCTAGTCTCCTTTTTTTAAATTTTTTTTTTCCCCCTCAGATGAATGAATCGTCAAATTTTACAAACAGTACTTTGATGATGGCTTCAGAGAGCAGCGTGAAGGATTCTGATCCACGTTCTACATTGTTACTGTCAAACATCTCTACAATGTCTAACATGACAGTAGTCATATCCAAGAACGGGACTCTGGTAGAGGACCAGATCTTCCTCAACACAGTTGCTGCCCAGGCTCTCTCAGGGATATTTGTTTGGTCTGCATTGCTCATCACCTGTCACCAGGTAAGCGGTCATTTCCGGAGCCTTTGGGGTTGCTAAAGCTGAGTAACAAGATAGGTCACTGCTGCTTTCAAATGGGAATGTCGGGCTTCTTGCAAAAAGCCTTGGTTAAGTTGAAGCAAAGAGAAGTGTGGAGAAGATCTCTGTATTGAAGGGCTCAGGAGGTGGCACAACCTGCTGCAGCTCACGAGAGTATGGGGAAATAAACAAGCAAATGTCCTGGATGGAGGACCCAGACTCCACTGACGCCCCTTACCACCACCACCACCCTTGCCTTTGTCACAGGGTGACAGACTATCTGTAATTTGAGCATGTCTCCCTGTCTGAGCAGGCGTGAAAATGCTGACCGGTTACCAGCCATCTCTCGCATAGCTTCCCCCACCGCAGGTCACCAATAGTGGATTGTGGAGTTGAATAAAAATCAGTCAGCTGGTGTCAGGCAGGTTTTGTTACTTCCTTGTTACCGTGTCATCCATTAAGAATGGCGCTGGCTATCCTTGACCCAAGAGAGCTGACTTAGACTCGTTGAATGGTATGTGTTATCTTAGCTGATAAAGGAGAGAGTAAACACCTCTTGCAATGTAATGGAGAGTTTGAGTTTGATACTAGAATGCTAAACCTTGTAGATTTTTGAGTATTTTTATTTGAGCAACAATCATTTATAAATGTTCAGTGTAGTCTGAGCTGAATTATAGCATCACTACCAACCCCATAGGAAAAAGTACCCCACCCCCGATTAGTCCTAGACTTAATCTGTGTGTGGTAAACTAATCCCTAAGTCCTGTGTCAGGCCAAGACTTGTTCCTTTAACACTGAATTTAAGAACTCATTACAACACTGTAGGGTTAAATGAATTTTATATTTTTTGGGAAATAGATTTCTTCACTACACTGAAGCCAGAGAAGAGCTGAGGCTGTGTTGGGAATGTTGTTTAGCAAAGACGCTGCAGTGCTGACCTTTATCCTTGATTTACTGACAAATTAGTTCTTTACTTCTTTATCAGATCTGACTTTTAATAGCTACTATAAAAGTTACTACCGAAGGTGTTGAGAGTTCGATCATTTGAGTGTACAAATCTATAATGGAGATCTCAGATTTAGTCTATATTTTATTATTTAAAGCACGATTTTTCATATAATGTATTTAGTTAGGTTGGTGGACATTGTTTTGAATAAGTGAATTTTTTTCTTCTGTATCTTTGTTTGTGGCTGAAGTAATTACATTTTTCGATATTGAAAACTTTTCAGAGCGACTAAACTTTTATTTCTCTTTTTATGCTAAACATCCCAAAAGCAGTATTCTTGTTATCGTCATGCAGAATACATAACCCATGAAAAACTGTGATCCTGAGTCGCATAGTTGTGCTTTGTAATTGGGGTACTGGGACTATAGCGATTGAGGAAGGTGTCAGAAAAGATTTTCTTCCACCAGATGCCTGGAGTGCACTTGGAGGACACATTTTGATAGCTTCCAAAGCCTCTTATCCTTCTTACGAAAGCCTAATGCCTTTAAGAGGCTGGAGGTTTTGGAGTAGCTAAACAATGTCAGGTTGGTGTTCAGCCACTGAAAATGAATGAAACATGAAACGGCAGGTCTTTCGCAAATAATGAATATCTTCAGTCCAGATCTGCCTCAGACTGGCATACAAGCAGTTTGTCTACTGCACCCTAATCTGAGGAATGGAGAAAAGCAGCCTGTTGAAAATGAGAGCAAAGAGATGTGTGTGCAAATTACATGTAAATCCTGAGCCATTTAAAGGGAATCACTGTTTTCAGTATTCTGCTGTCATTCCTGATTTACTTCTAAAAGATTTCTCTCCATTTTTTCAGTACTTTGAGCATACTACTGACAACAGAATATAGAAAGACTGACAATCTATATATCTTGTTTGCTTTGTTCGTAAGATGCCGATTTGATTCAACAGCTTCCCTGTTGCCGTCTTCCTCTAGCCAGGCACCAGCTGTGAACTCCAGCTTCTGAGGATGCAGAACGTGTCTTTTCCATGTACTCCATATCCATATCCATTTTCCATGTACTCCATATCCATTGGCTCATCCTTGGCTCCATTTAAAGGTGCCATATGTAGAAATTCCTTTTCTTGTGCATGTTGCACTGTATAATAGAGTGTATGATGGGGGGGGGGGGGGTGGTTTAAATGTTTGAACTGGTTGTCAAATTCTCAGGTGAGAAATACAACAGGGAACTAATGACACGATAAATGGTCAGTTTTAAACAGTTTATTGCAACCCAGCAATGCCCTCACCCCCCTCTATCCCACCCGAGATGGTGTATTTGTGGGTGCTTCCGGTCAGCAAAGCCAGCACTGACGAAAAATCTTGAAGCAGCCGTGTTGATCTTTAGTAGGTGATAAGCCAGCAGTCGTCATGTGCAAACAGCAACCACGAAACTGATTTATCTGCATCTCTGTCACTTAGTGAACAGCCGTACCACCTCTCAGCCTCTCCTTTCTGGAGATGTTCCAGGGGTGCAGAGAGGAACTGAGTAGTGTGAGGCAGAGATCCAGACCATCCAAATTCCATTTAAAAGAAATAGGAGGGGAAAGCTGTGAAGTGAATGGCCATTACATTCAATATCACAGAAGCATTATCCACCAAAAACTGCTGATAGTGATGCATTTTTACACCTTGCCAAGTCCAGCCAACTATTCAGCGTTATATATGGCTGTGGGGATCTTTAGCCCACTCCACTTCAAACTACTTTTTATGAGCAGCAGATTGGGTGCCATACAGTTTCTTTCCCTGTTTTTCGAATTCTTCGTTCTAGCATCAAGCATCCCATCGAGAGGTTCGGTGAACTGAGAGAGGGTGGGAGTTTTGCTGATGCGGAAAATCAACAGTTCTGGGCTGTTGGGGCATGAGCCAAGCATTCAGTCAGAGTGTGGCTGCTGGTGTAGTAAGGCCTCGTGTATATGTGTGGGATGAATGAGATGGAAACCTCCTCTTGTGTTGATTTGTCAAAAGGTTAATTATTCATAAGGATATGTCAGTACACGCATCCAAAAAACAATAAACCACACTGCTAAGTATGAGGATGTCGCGTTATGTTTTCAGAAGACTTTACAGTATGTTGTGTAGCAGGTGGTGTTAGTTGAGTCAAGGCATCCTTTTCGGTTTTAGCTGCTCGATCCACACCTGTAAAAGCACAGTATGGACATACATGCTACGTTGTGATTCTTTTGATACTTTATTGCATTTGTTATGTGCTTTGTTATGCTATTTAAGCGATTAATATTAAATAAAGCAAATTATTATTTTATGCGACATTAATAAATATTGATCAGCAATATTTTTACCAAAATATTTTCTTGGTTGAATTTGTAAATACTGTGATTTCAAAAAAAAACAAAACAAACCCAAAACATTGAAGTCCCTTCAGACATGTCTGATTGGTCAGGGACTCAAAGTACACAATAAACGATTGTTTGTGAGTGAAGATCATGTCTTCTGTGGCTACAAGATGGCTGTGAGGGTTTCAGGCACGGTCTTTCTTCTAAACAGTTATTCCATAACTCCATTTAGAGCACAGCTTTCTATGCTCATCATTATCGCAAAAGGCCAGTTAATAAGTAATCATCTGCGTGTAGCCCTGTTAAAGATAATTCATATGTTTGGAGGAGCTCGTACCATCAGTGATGTCTGTACAGAAAGAACCAAGCTTTTAAACCCCTGTAGGGAGCCATTTTCATACAACAAGGATAAACATGGATGGTTCCTTGACAACAGTAAAATATAAAACCTGTTATTTAAAAACATAACAATCACGTGTACCACAGCCAGAAAGCTTTGAATGCAGGGGCCCAGTTATCCATAACCCTAGTCCCTGTGTAGAGACTTTGAATGCAGGGCCCCAGTTATCCATAACCCTAGTCCCTGTGTAGAGACTTGGCAGTCCTGTCATGGGACACATAGCTTAGTCCTCCTCTCCCTGTTGAATTTAGGCAAGGTTAGTTATTTACATCCTCCACTTTTGGCAGATGCTCCTATCCAGAGCAATTTACATATATTCTGTCAATATGACCATACATTGTGTTTTCTGATATTTGAACCCATGAACTTGAATATCTTAGGACACCTTGATCTTCTAGTGCTGTGCTGTACCTGCTCTACCAGGTAAGCTACTAACGTACAGAAGCAAATTCAGTCATGTTGAGTTACATATAAAAATAATGTACTCCTCCAAACCCATTCAACAGTTCTGCAATGTTTTATGAGCACAAACCCAGTTAGTGTTGAGTAGTACACATGAGTTCTTGAGCAATTAACAATGACTAGCCATTTGGACCAGTAAAACATTTATACAGTTCATCATTTACTTAAAAAATCTCAAATGTTTGTTATTTTATAATTCAGTAGGCTCTTAGTACAGGATAACCAATGCCTTGTAGAAACACTGTGCATGTTACCAAGGTGGCCACTGTGCAGGTGGGTTCCCAGTTGTGCTGTGTGCTGTCTGTGATCAGGTGTGCTTGTTAATGCAGTTGATGGGTACAAAAGATTGTGAATTAATAGTTAAAAAAGAAAAATCACAAACCATTCTTCTAAAACTAAAGCAGTGCTATTGAGCACTGCCTGCAGACAGAGACAGTGGCATGAGTTATTACCTTGAGCACAGCTCCCTCTTACTAGCTGTTGTGCCTCGTGGAGTCAGGCTGCCAGTAGGATTATTTTTCTTCGTGCAGTACAGGAGAAATGGCCCACATCAGTGGAGCTGCTGACTCACCGTGGTTCTCTAGAGCATCCAAATACATCAGCCCCCACCCACCCACCCACCCACGCTGAAGCCAAGTCAGAAAGAGAAATCTCACATCTGATTTCATGTGAGTCACCTTCTAAGTGCACAGGGGCGCTTGTCTGCAGCGCGGACTGTACAAGATGACGGATATGTCTCGCAAAAAACGCACCGAATTTTCAAACACCCTGGATAATCTTCTGTTCAGTTCTGTGCATTTTTAAAAATGATTTTCAGCGTAATTACGTTTACTGTTAAGTACGTGCACCTTTCTCTCACAAAACAATAACACATTACTACATGAATGTGCGTGGCTTCTCTTCTCTGTGCTATGACTAGCACTCGTTATTGCTCGGTAAGTTTTCTGTTTTCAGATGTGTCTTTTTTTGGCCTTCCTTGATCACTTCACCCCCTCCTTTATTACCAAAGAACCATTAGATGTGTCTCTTCCATGTACCCCCATATCCATTGGCTCATCCTTGGCTCCAACTTACATCCTGATTAAATGTTTTAATAATTCCCATTCTCTTCCTCATCACCAGGCTCTTACATTGCTCCTGAAATGTCTTGCCTAAGGCAAAGTTCTGGAAATTGTATTCATAACCTGTTTTATTCAGTCCCCGAAGTGTGTTTGAAGCACTGCATTTAAAACTACTTGGATTTGCTTGAGTTATTTACTTTGGCTAGTTTTAGGAATGGAGCGGGACCTGGCAGTCTCTCGCCACTTTCACAGCAGCATCTAGTTCACTGAAGCTCGTAAAGAGTGTGTGTGTGTCTGTGTGTGTGTGTGTCAGATCTACTCACACCTGAAGTCATACACGGTGCCCAATGAACAGCGTTACATCATCCGCATCCTCTTCATCGTGCCCATCTATGCCTTCGACTCCTGGCTCAGCCTCCTCTTCATCAGTAACGACCAGTACTACGTCTACTTCGACTCAGTCCGAGACTGTTATGAAGGTAAGGGGAAGGGGAAGGGATGGGAGTCTGGTGGCCTGAGGCTGCTCCAGAGCGCCTGGTCCTCCTGGGTGAACGTGGGCCTTGATACATGGAGAGTGACAGATATACAGAACCTCTGCTGTGAGAAAAGCTCCTGCAGTGATAACTGAACACAGATTTATCCATCTCTGAAAACACCTTTTTGCAACTTTCTCTCTTCTGTTAGAAAACATTTGCTGCAAGTTCCATTTAATCCAAAATGGTCCATCTTTCTAAGGGAGCTGTAGCTTTTGATAGTGAACAGACATTTATTATTATTCATCTTGGGTGCTTGTTTTCTGTAAAATATTTATGCAGTATTCACTGCTTAGTAGAAAGTCCTGCGGTTCAAGCCCTGTACAACAACACTGTAACATTGAGACAAAACATGCAAATAACTACTAACACTTGAGAGAGATGGACAGTGGTCAGAATTTTCACACAGTATATACTTTCATTTGGGTGTTTGCAGTAGATGAAGTGTTAATACAGTTAATCTTAAAGTTTCGAAAAGCTAAGTTGGATTTTCTTGCACCTGAGTCTTAACCTGTGATGATAAATGCTTGTGGTTTTCCTGGTGTTGCCAGTGTATATAATGGTGTACTTTCTCGTGTAACAAATACTTGTGTGAAATTCTATTGTATTCTAACACTTTGTTCTGTTTTTCAGCGTTTGTGATTTACAACTTCCTGAGCCTGTCCTTTGAGTATCTAGGAGGAGAAAGTGCCATCATGGCAGAAATTCGCGGGAAACAAATTCGGTGCGTGTCTGTCTGTCTCCTCCGGGGCAGTGGGTCAACTTTACACTGCTGTTGGACTGCACAAAGATTCACGTGTCCTCATATCAGATGTAAGGAGTGTCTCGTCCAGTGATGTGGAGATTCTGTTGACTATTGCAGCTCTTTATGCCGAAGCATAATACTAATGACTAGTGAGCTAGCAACCTAAAAATAATGCTGATTCAATTATCTTTTATGTACTAATTTAAAAAGTCCACACCGGCTGAATTCTGTCTAAATTCTGACAGTGGAAACGTTGTCAGCGTATGTTCCCGCCTAGCCATTACAGAGCTGTCAGTGTTTGCCCATTTCATTCCAACCCAACACTTGAAACTCAGTCAGACTGAAGTGGGTAAATGGGGATTTTTTTCCAGTTAGTTCTAGGCAATTTCCAAAAATAAAATGGCTAAAGAACTAAAAAGTGCTTGAGCAAAACAAACAAACAAAACAGTAATGTTAGGTTTGTTTCAAATGGTTTGCCATTTATTTCATCCATTTTTTTTTAAGTGTTGGAATCTCTTGAGCATCATTTTGCGTTTCGCATGGGTTTTGTCCAGCACCTTTGACCCTCCACACCCAGCACCCTTGGTTTCTGTATTCAGGTGCTCCTGAAAGAACTTGATTACCTTATGGGTGTGTTTGATAAGGATCACAGCTTTAACTCAGCAGGGTGGTACATTTCCAGGAGCTGGCTTTTCTGGTAATTCTCTTGGCTTCCATTTCCATATTGCAGTGGGTCTTTCCACAGCACTGCACTTCTGAAAGCTCCTTATTGCCCTGTTTACTCCAAGAAGCAGTATACACCAAAGAAACGCTACGCCTCCATTCGTTCCACTCCGTTCACCACCACGACAGTTGAACACAGATGGGGGCTAATTAGCATTTTGTCATTTGGAAGGAAGTTGGTTACATTTGAGCTCGTTTATACTTCAAGGGTCTGTATCTCCAACCAAAGTGCCTGTTGATTTGAGCTTTTTGTACTGTAAAACGTGGCACACTTTTACCTCTGTCTTGAATGTTTGTTTCAAATGTTTATCATTTGATGGATGTTTTCCATCCTCTGAAGCTTAATTTTTTATTGTTGTCATTAATCCTGTTCTGCAAAAAAGTAGATAAAGGGTGATTTTTCCATTAGTCACTGTATTTGACCAGTGTGGGTCCATCTGCCCACACTGACTTTAAACTAACCTATAGCTACATTTAAACTTGGGTGCCATACTCAAATCATCACTCCAATCAAATTGTATTGGCATGACGACACATTATACAGAAATAGCCTTTTAATGGTATCTGTATAAATGGGAATACAACTTTCAATATTTTGCCTGTCTCATTTGTTTGGCATAGGTCAAGCTGCCTGTATGGTACCTGCTGCCTGAATGGAATGAGCTATTCCATTGGGTTTTTAAGATTCTGCAAACAGGTTTGTTTCTCTTGATGACTCTGCATCTTTTTGGAATATCTCCCAGGTAACTTCAGAAGCTTCCAGTCCCACTAGCAGCACATTTGCAATGGTATCGTGGATATTTACAGCTATTGTGCATGAAAATTGTGATGACGTTTTGTATAGTTTATGAAAACTTTGGCCACACCAAAAGCATTATCTACCTTGAAAACACAAAATGGCAGCCCATCAAAGTTAAACACATTACATCTGCATTATGAGTCAGTGAGGTCAGCTTGCAGTTCAAGTCCAACAGCCCTCATCTGCATGGTTCAGTGTCTGTCTGGGTTTGAATGTGAATGTGTAATCTCTGTGGGAGTCATCCTCACCAGAGACAACCCAGAGAACCCTGCTGTTCAAGCTGCAGTTTAATACAGCTGTGTTTCACCTGAAGAAGCAGGCCACCACCTCAGATGGTTTTCCGCAGCTGTTGTATAATAAAAAAAATTGTGCAGAAGTGTTTACATGTAGTATTCACCAAAAGTTTGGCCATTCTATCACTCAAAATATCATCTGTCCTGTTCTCATAAAGTGACAGGAATATAAAATGTTAGTCCATTTCCCTTCAGATAACAGCTAGTGGCAAAAGCACTAGAGAAGCAAAACAAAGTGGAGTAGATGTGAGTGGCTTTGGTAATAAATCTGTCAGACTGAGGCGGGCTGCACACAGACCAGGGAAACTGTCTTGTACTCGGAGAATAACTGATGGAAATAGGATTTGAGAGCTCTTACTTAAAAACATCAAAAAGTCTGCAAAATTACATTTTCTTTTTCTTTAAAAGTGGCTCTGTGGTACATGTTTGGGCAGAAGATCTCGGTCAGAGTTCACTTAGTGAGTGTGTTTCGTTTCTGTTTCTCATTGAGAAGACGGCTTTGTTTTGTTTTTTGTTTTTTTAAGTTAACCTGATACTTCATGCCCAGGGGATTCTGCTCGTAAGCATGCTGTTCCAGTGTCATTATAATCTCCATTACCGCAAATGACTTTTTTCAGTGAAGAATACTGCCATCAACATGGCAGAGTCAAACCCTAGCATTCCGTTATGTTTTAGGCCTGTGTGTGTGTGTGTGTGTGTGTGTGTGTGTGTGTGTCTCTCTCCATGGATACAGTGTCTCATGTTATTCCATTTTGATGATGTCATGTAGGCCACCCTTCAGTTCTGTGTTGTGAAACCGATCATGGCCATCATCACTATCTTCCTACAAGCCTTTGGAAAATATCACGACGGAGATTTTAAGTGAGCTGCTTTTTTTTTGTTTTTTTTTTTATAATTCTGTCTTTGCCTCCCTCCCTCCCTCTCTCGCTCTCTCTCTCTCTCTCTCTCCCCCTCTCTCGCTCTCTCTCTCTCTACCAAAGGCTGATGCTACAAAGCCACTGTTGAAGTCATCTTATTGTATACTACCAAGTTTTCCCATGAAGCAAAGTAAAATATGCTCTGATGATGTCTCCACTGTGTCTGTCTACAGCGTAAATGGTGGATACCTCTACATCACGATCATCTACAACATCTCTGTGAGTCTGTCCCTCTACGCTCTCTTCCTGTTCTATTCCGCTACCAGTGATCTCTTGCGGCCATATGAACCTGTGCTGAAGTTCCTCACCATCAAATCCGTCATCTTCCTGTCGTTCTGGCAAGGTGGGTGTCTACACCACCCTTTAGAACCATCCTTTACACCACCCTTTAGAAGTCATAAATGTAAAATAGGAAGCAGTACTTCCTCGGTCACATACAGTTCATTATTTTTAAAGCCCGTGTGAGTTGTGAGATCTCACTGCACTGGTGTGTAGAGGTGAACCCTCACTGAAAGCCAGGTGTGAGCGCTACGTACTTGCATGTTGGCAGGTACCAGAGGAAGCAGCTGACAGTTTCCATTAAAAGCAAAAGAAAATGAGCAAACCTGTTGTTTGTTAAAACTAATTAGCAGACATGCAGTGTTCGGTGATGACAGCAATACAGAAGGTCTCATCTTTTGCTCGCCGTTTTCTCAGGCATGGTTCTGGCCATCCTGGAGCGCTGTGGAGTGATTCCTGAGGCGCTCGTTATAGACGGCCACGAAGTGGGAGCCGGGACGGTGGCAGCCGGCTGGCAGAACTTCATCACCTGCATCGAGATGTTCTTCGCTGCCATCGCACTCCGCTACGCCTTCACGTACAATGTATACCAAGCTAAGAAGAACCTCATTCCAGGTTAGCATGTGTGGCTAGATTTGTGTGTCTCAGTAGGGCGGTTGCAGCCGCAGGAATCACTGGTGTTATTCACATTTCAGAGCGCCTTGTTAAACTTCAGCTCCCCGCTGGAGTCCAGAGAGTACTTGGTGACCTCTGTTTACCTAGCAACAGAGGCGTGTGGTACAGCCGGGGATTAAAAGTGTCAGAACTTTTTATTTGAGGGGCAAAGAAATAGTTCGGTACCACTCCCACCTGAAGCTTTTTGGGGTAAGGTTCACCTGGCTGTTGGGAAAAGAAGAAATTACTCCTTGCTTTTAGAACATGAAATGTTTTAATCTCCATTCTGTATCTGACGAGCCCCAGCCTTTGTCATCTCGCTGAGGGCTTCAAAAGCACCTTCGTTTGAAAGTAATCAGTCCTGTTCGGCAGTGTGTTCCAGGGCTGCACCGAAGATTTCTGTTTAATATTCCTCAATTTGAGGACTAATGACCTGGTGGCACCTGAATGTTAAACACTGCGTTAGATTTGTATTATAATTCAATGAGGTCTGCATGAAGTACTGCTCGAGCTCCACCTCACAGATCTGTGTGGAACAGTGTCTGCCTGGGTGTGCATGCTGATGTTAATCTCCAGGGGAGGTCTGCCGTTGCTCCTTGTATTATAGTGATCGCTGAGGAAGCATCTGATGGAAAACGCTGTTGGCAAATTGATGCAAGAGGTTTTGTTTGAATGCCTGAGAACGCTCCGTTATCAAACCCATACACTGTCAGCTCTCTGCCAGATGTTTCCAAGGCTTTGTCGGGGGTGCATGGTACTCCTGCTGATTCAGTGACCTTTAGCTGGGGGATGAGGAGGAGGATCTCAGTAGAGCTGTGTGTCCACACCTCTATGTTAGCCTTTGGTCCCAGAGCAGGTCAGTCATGAGCCAAAGGTCAGGAGGGTGTGCTGACGTGGGAGCTTGCATCCCTCTGCCCCACACATCACAACCCACTTCCCCCAGACCAGACGCCCCCAGCTGGGCCGGAGCTGTCTGCCAGTGCAGCCGGTGCTACCTCTGTAGGATAAGTTACTTTCAGCCGCTGTCCACTAGGGGGCAGGAGAAGAGACGGATGGTCTGGTCTCTGCACCGATCGCCGGCAGCCCTTATCTGAGCTCTTGTCCTGCCCCAGCCTGAGAACGTACGGGGCGGTACTGCATCATGCTGCTCCTCCATTGGTTACCCTGAACTCCTGGGGGCAGACAGGTCAGGCATTTGCCTCTAGCTGCTGGGTTTGGCATCTCCATCGGTAATGAGGAAATGAAGCATAAAAGTGATTTGGTATTCACATCAGGCAGCACTGGGCCACGTATCAGACGGTATTTTCTTGAATCTCTGATTCTGTTGAAGAGGGCACCTTGGAAGTGCTCTTATACTCTCAAGACATGCTCCTCAAAGGGCAGAGAGTGGCAGAAGCATCAGTGCATGGCTTATACAGCTCAGCCTCAGGATTTGCTCAAAATCTAATTGGAAATGCAGAGGTTAAGTAACTTGGTGGTCCATTATTAAAAGCCTCTTTTTGGGAGGGTAAAAATGTGCAAGTTATGACTTCATGTCTATTATTTTTATCAGTCTTCAATATTTTACCACCCCGTTCCTACACTTGTTCTAGTTCCAAGGTCATCCTGATATATTTACACAAGAAATGATATGCATTGCATTGTTCATTTCTTGACACAAGGGGGTGTATTTCCACTAAGCATACCTAGAAGGTGTCGGTCATTCTCTCTCAAGTTACCTTTCTATTATAGTAGAGGAATCATAATCTAGGATGAGATCCCACCTTTATGCATACTTATATTCCCTAGGATATATAACACAAAAGCTGATATCAGATCAGCATTCATGCTCTGAGGTGTGAATGGGCACAAGAATACCCTTCCCTCTACGTGATGTCGCTGTAATTTCATTCCTCTGCTTTGTAGACAATGTCGCCCCCATGCACAGCATCTCCAGTGGACTGAAAGAGACCATCAACCCTGGGGACATGGTCCAGGACGCCATCCACAACTTCTCACCAGCCTACCAGCAGTACACGCAGCAGTCGACCCAGGAGGTGGTACAGCCCTGCCCGAATGGCAAACTGAGCCCGTGCACCACCAAGACTTCAAAGAAATCCGACAAAATCACTTTGATCGACACGGACGACGAGTTCTAGGGAATGGAGTCTCTATGAGTATAGAAGGGCAAGCTTTCCTTCTAGTGCAAATGAACAGACTGGCTACCCAGACAGGTGTGTTTCAGGCTGGATGATCTATATGTTCAGTCTCCCATTAATTAATGCCAAACTGATCTGGGTCTCCTAAAAGCCTTGCTAATGAAGTCATATTAATAATGGACTTGGTGTGCAATTCTAGCAAGAATGAGTTCATTAAGAAACACAGAAGGATTAACATGCATTGCTGTATTACTCATGCAACCACTGTCCACCACCCCCAGTTCCACCATCACCACCACCCCCAGTTCCACCCATCACCACCACCCCCAGTTCCACCCTCACCACCACCCACACCTCCCGACTCCTGAAGGGGGGGTGTTGCGGTCAGTCGTACCGACAGATCGCAGTGGCAGGAACTGACACTTCAGAGAGGTGCTTTTTCGCTGTTTGAAGTATTTGCTCAGCAGTCGTGCACCGTGTTTACCCAGGCCTTCTGAGACGCTTCGCACCTCACGTCATGGACAGAAGGGAGGACTTTCATGCTGCTCGTGCGAGGAGCTCGTTCACTGTCTGCTCATGCACTCAAACATCAGGGACCATCAGCAGAGTGATTCTTAAAAGGACCGTACGCTCCTCATTGTACATCATTTGTATATGTTTATTACTGTTTGGTTTGCTGTACAGGTGATGTTTGGATGTGTAAGGGCTATTCATTTTTGAGATGCTCAATTGTAGTGGGCTGTTCAGTTTTAGTTTTTTGGTTGTTTTTTTTTTGCATTCACTTTTGTTTTGGGTGATCTTTAATAATAAGTTAACAAATTCCATAATCTTAACCATTTCAAATCAGTTCTTCTTATGTAATCGATGTTGTTCAATAGAAAGCACAGATATTGCATCTTAGTTCAAAGGTCTGTTAAATATGCTTGGCAAAAGCATCCAAATGGTTCACATTATATAATCACACATTAGAGCTTTCTTATGCATTTAGTCTTCTATACATAAGCAGTACCAAACTTACATTAGCTCAAAGCTGTGTTGGCAGTTTTCATAGCTTTGTAAAATTAGTTGACAGCACATGAAGAATTTGAAGGCCTTTCAATAAACTTTGTGATGTATTTTGGAATGCACTTTGTACTTTGACCTTGGTGTTGTCAGCACTTCTGTGTAGGACACACCTCAGCACAACTGATGAAGGACCTCCTAACTTGCTCTGTTTTAATAAACATGTTGGTATTGGGAGCAGGGCCCATGTATGCAACGTGATTTTTCACTGTTCCTTGTGCCAATCATTATTGCCTTACAGATAGGGATGTGAGAGGTAGCCTTAAACTTGCAACTGTGTTTCATTTTTAATCACCCGATTTTAGGTAGGCAGTAACTTTTAATAATGTAAGATATTGTGTATGTTGCTATTTTGTGGATTTTGATGGACTTTTCTCTAATAAAAGGAAGTGTAAATGGCACATACTTCTGAAAGTATGTGTTTCTTATACCCAGTTTATATATTTATAATTTAATTTACTGACACTAACATAATTGATAAAAACAAATGATATTAAATCCTAGACCTCTTGTACTATGTTGAGAATAATCACACCTGGTTCAATGACGAAAAGCTTTATTTAAAAGTACAAAATAGACACTGCATACTATGTACAGGAATAATTTACCTTCTTATATTCAGTCAGAGTGGAAAAAGAATGATTTCATTTGTACATGAGGGTAGTTCTTTGAAAAACATAAGTAAATACATGAATGTAAATAAAATAATTTAAAGGTTGGAAAAAAAAAAACTCCAAAATAAATATCAAAGTTCAATGGTAATGCATACAAATAGATTAATGATGTAAATCAGGATGGTGTGCTTCCTCTAAACCTAGGCTATCTGCCTTTGTCTGTTTTACAATCACTATTGAATATAAAGCAGTCTAGATTTACGCCTTGTGGACTTACCAGAACTAATCTCTCTCTCGTCTGCGGTTGCCTATTAAAACACTCCACTACCACAGCCTTTCCTACAGTACATAAATGGTGCCAAACTAAACTCCTTCCATACTCTAAACAACAAATTAACATGACGTCCCCCCTGCTACTCGGTCATCCATCCTTAATATTAACAAAGACGCAATCATTCGGAGCAGCATATATTACATCATGGAGTTCTGCTCTATGTGTACAGGCAAGTGTGTTCAAGAGCATTGCTTAAAAGGTCCTGTGTGCGTTCATGGTAAACAGCTTTACGGACTGACTGAGCGCATATATAATATATACTTTCAAAAACAGATATAGTCATGTGTAAAATATAGAATAATTTAACCTGTTTAGCCAAAGAGGCCACATACAGCATACACAGAATATAACACCAAAAAGTACCCACTTAGTCGAGATGTTATCCTCTCCATGAATTACGTTAGGAGAGAAATGGAAAGGGACTCGTAGGTGGAATCTGGCAGTGAAGAGGTGCATTTTTGTCCCGCAGACTATAAGGCTGGGTTTTTTTGTGCAGAGACACAAGAAGTCAAAGGAATTTAAATCAAACGACTCTCTCAGAGATTGGACTGGGTGCAGAAACATGAGCGTCTTTCCGAACTGGCCAACAGAACACTGGCACCATTACAGAGCTGCACATCTCCTCGTCTGGACGATGTGGCCCAGCTGGAGTGAACTGGGCTTTTATGGTCTTCCTGCTAATACATGTGGATTTATTTAACAGGATGAAACAAAGAACATGTGTATTATTCTGCTGGTCCATATGAGAAAACAATGCTTTGTTTGTCCAAGAAAAGGTATGCAGTGTCTTGGATTTACCAGCATTTATCACAGCATTTCAAAACATCACCACCAGATGTCAGTACAAAGCATAGAAAGAGCTATTTAGGCAGTTTTCTTTAAAATTGGTAAATGTGAAAGATCAAATTAAACAGGAAAATCCATAAAGAGGAAGTGATGAGAACAGCTCGTGGTGAAATGAATCACTTCAACAGAATAGAAACTGGGGGGAAAAAACAAAATCACGGACACAGGACTGGGGAATATTTCTCTAGGGGGTTTCAGAGCGTCTTTGTGGTCCAAGCATAAAATAAAAAAAAGTGACAAATACATCTGAGGTTACAACATATGCAAAATAGCAATTGTGACATTTAGAAAGTACTCTCAGTCGTTAGCCATTGCGACTATCCACACTTATACAAACGCTCTGAAATGCTGTCTGTCTTTTTCTAACCAACCACAACAGTGCCTCGCAACCTATGAATACTGAAAGTATGCATTTTGTTTAAAATATGCATATGGTGACAAAATCTACAAAAGCATCTTCATGAGCTAACAGCACTGAAACACTGATGAGTGGATGGATTAGGCACGTGCTTACTGCAAGCTGGACTTTAATGCTGAATTCAGAGAACTCAGTACTCAACTGAAAGGAATTCAGAGAATTCAGTACTCACTACTCAGCTGAAAGGAATCAATGCAGTAAAGCAATCAGTGAACTGAAACAGACCATCACAAAGACATGCTAATCCCAAGGAACATACGCACTGCCCTAAACCATATCAAATACAAAACAAAATAACACAGAAACAATGTAAAAAAATGACAAACAAAAGAGCATGTGGACATAAAAAAGACACAAGAGGGGGAGATACAAACCCACACATAAGATAAAAGCAAAGGCGTATCGTCTGAGCCGGTGCTAGCAGCAGACTGCACAGCAGCAGAGTCTCGCCACGAGAGAGACTCACCTCGCTGGGGCAGAGGGAACAGTCATAGCCACTTGGGTAAGAGACCGTCCAAATAAACATAAAACCAGGCGGCTGAACAAGCGATCCTGATCACCTTACCTTTTGGAAAGGGATCGAGCCTGCTGTGGCAGGCCAAAACAACCAGGACTGTCTTTACCCAAGAGTCTGTGTCGAAATTTCAAAGTATTTGCAATTCATAAACAGGATTACCAGCACCGGCAACGGGACCTCGTGGGGCTAGCAGTAGGAAATGCTCCCTAAATGGACGGATTTCTCAGTATAAAGCTGAATTCAATAGACTCAATTTGATGATGTTCATTTCATTAGGCTGTATCTTCTGTAATATACAGGTTATAATTGACTTGCTTTACCTCGTCAAGACAGCTCTCATCATCTCGATATCCAATATGGATGACCTACCATTCATTATGGTGATGACGAAAAAGAACAAAACATCTGTGGTAGAGCAGGTATAGATTTTTTGTAAGATATCAGTGGATAACGCTAGGGTTTATGGAAAAAAAAACAACAAAAAAACAAAACAAATGATGCTGTGTAAACCATAATCCTATGATTTCTTAATCCAGAGCACATGTGAGTACTTTACATGCGAGTACTTTACAAGTGCTGTTGTAATGTTAAACTGTGTTTAACAGTAGAATAAGTGCCATTCAAACTGCCTCCTGTGCTGAAGTGAGTAAAACCCAGTCAGCGTTTGTTCCTATGGTTCTTTTCATTCCACCTAAGGATAAGGGTTTGTCCGAGATTAAGAAAATGCTATAAAAAAAATCATCACTTGACTTTCGACTGCTAAAACTTCCTCACTGTCCCACCCCCCCCCCAAATCACTGGTTTTTCACCAGTTGCTGAAATCAACAATTAATTGGGCCCTAATTTCAGTGCCAAAATCTTTTCGTTTCCATATTCCATATAGGAAGCATAACAAAAGTTTAAATTAAAAACGGATTAAAAAAATCTCTGCAACAAGGCGACTGTTGCAGACAGAGACAACACAAGATTTTTTTTGTCAGTGTATTGCTTTAGCAATACAATATAAAACATTACTAGCAACATTGTACTATAGATGACGCTCTATAATGATACGTTAGCTGTCTGATGTGCAAGATACCACAGGCATCAGCTGTCACACACTGTCATGGCTAATGGTTAATAATGGTTAAATAAAGTCATCAGTCCCACTTCAGAAAGTTTGGGTGTGGGTGGAGAGGGGAGAGGTGAGTATGCCCTGCTGGTGCTGGAGGTTTAGAGCACAGTGCACAGACAATATAGAGTGTGTGTGTGTGTGTGTGTGTGTGTGTGTTGAAAACAGAGAAATTGCGAGAGAAAGAAAAGCCTACTGAATCAAACAGAGTCACACCCCCCCCCCGGGGGGGGGGGGGGGGGGCGGGGGGCGCGGGGGCGGCGGGGGGGGGGGGGGGGGGGCGGGGGGGCGGCGGGGGGGGGGGGGGGGG
>JAOYMR010000004.1:9443398-9460093 GCA_025802075.1 Tenebrosternarchus preto | reverse complement strand
GTGATTGGCTGACGGGTTAAGTGGTCCACTTATCGCCCCCTGCTGGTCCTGGAGTGAACAAGGATTGTGTAGCTTTTCAACTGTTTATTTTTATTTACTTATTTGTTTAGGGTTTTTTTTTTTTTTTTGGGGGGGGGGGTGAATGCTGAACATTTCAGAAGTATTTTGGCCAGTGTCAGAACGCACTGTAAACTCTGTGCTGCACGACTGTTGCCATGGAGATGCCCTGCTAATGGGTGTGGGAGTGCTGGTCACATGACGAACCCAAAGGTAAACAAGCTTCATTCATAACCCTAACACACGCAGTAATTAGCTCAGTATAGAACTCCCAAAGACTGCAACGCTGATAAGAGCACTTGGAAACGAGAAGCTCAGCAGAATTAGCAGCCAACATACCAGAAATACTAGCTTTCATTCACCTGTAATTTTGGTTGTTTGAGCACTTACACCTATACTGCATGCCATGGATCAGTGGGCTTGAGTCCATCTCTTTAACTTTAACACTTTAATGAACCTGTAAATCACCACAGATTTTTTTTTTTTCCCCACAATTTTTTCGACCAACTCGCCCTAAAAAGGTAACAAGTTTGGCAGACGGCTCAAGCCATGCTGCCTTTCATTTGGAATCTGTTTGGATACATTTTCCGCTTGGTGCAAGACCATACTGTACTTTTCTGTTTAGGAGATATGCGGAACATTCCAGAAGGCACTGTGTCATCCATGAATAGTTTCCTTAAAAGTCACGGTTGTATTTCTGTGTTCAGACAATGCCCTTTATCAGGTTCAGGGCCCGACTGGCAGGCTGGGCTCTGTCACACAGGACTTTCCTGTCTTCATGCATGTTGCTTTTTAACTCTCCCACTTATATCAGCAGGCCCACCAGGCAGTCCTGCCAACAGGGCTGTTTGCGCGCACATGCAATTAGTGAGAACTCAATCCAGCTACACAGCAGACTTTTGGAAAGTCTGAGATACTCCTCTGGGCTGGTCCATCGGGGTTTTCAGTCACCGAGGTCACTATAATGTATCAAGGGTAAAGTCCAGACATTGATTATTAAGATTGTACACATCACTTTTTACAAAGAAAGATCACTGCCGTGGAGGAACCAGACACTGTATGGGAAAAGTTATGGCGGAAGCCTTTACGCTTCAGTCCAATTATGGCCAAACACTTCTTTTCCTGCCCATCAACATAAAGGCTCACATTATATGCAGAGACGTCAATAAAACCCACAGTGGGATATCAGGGTTCTTGTAACACCACGGATACACTGCTCTGGCGTGGGAGGGCAAGATCTCCGCTTCTCTTTTGGTCTCTCTTTCGTCGGCTTTCACCTAAACACACCTGCCATGCATTAACGGGCAGCGTAGTGCTTTGGCCATGACGGGATCAAAGAGTGTAGCTGAAGAATCCTCAGCCAGCTTCAGCAATGATAATGAACCGCACGACTGAAACTAAACACCACATGAGAAATACACTCAGGTCTTGATTCATACCATCTGGCCCTCGGCGTAGGGCCCCATATGGGCCCCCGGCGCACATTTACGCATTTCATTCAGAGCAACAAGGCGACACACACAAAAAACCAACCGTGCCACCTACAGCGCGCAGAAAACGGAGCTAAAAAGCCAGCCACCAACGCGCCCGACGGTGCGATTTTGGCAAGCACGTCTGAATATGACCAGAAGCTCATACGCAGGACGTGACGGCATCCTTTGTGTTTTTACCACCCGGCGTACCAGAAACGATCCATCTCACTTTCTCTTAGAGAACATGACAAAACAGAGCACAGTCCTGGAGGGAGGGTTACGACCGGGGGGGTGAAAAAACACGCGTGACCAACGACGGCAGGCGAGCAGCTCGGAGACGAGCTGTTCCTAGATGGCGAGTGGGCTCACGGTGGCTGTGTCTAAAAGGGCTGCGTCAGTAGGAAGCCTCTGCTTTTCTCTCCAGGGAAGACCGTGGAGCATTGTCATACCCCATGGAGCAAGCCCAGCCCCACCTCCACCCTGTGTATGTGGGGCCTCCAGTCTTTCAGCTCTCCATCTCCTGCACGCACACACACACACACACACACACACACACACACAAACACACAGGCAGGGTGAACTTCCTTCAGATTCCTATGATGTCTGGTTGCCCCCTTTTCATGTGCACAGGGAACTGAGCTGGGGGGGGGGGGTGTTTCCTGCTCCATCCTGGTACAGAGCAACATAGTATACCAAGACCGCATTTTCATCATCTCTCCCATGAAACAACGGACACATTTTTTCTGCCCCTCCCACACCTCCCACCCCCCTCCCCGGTCTCTTCGACAGGCTGCGAGAACACTGAAGCTCTTATTCTGACTATCAAGGGCCAGGGCAGAAAAACAGAAAAACATGTCACAGGGAAAGGGCCCCGGGAGAGAAGCCATGGAGAGTGCACAGACTGGGGATAACAGAGCCACATTCCTCACTATACACACACATACTGGGCAAAGAGAAGGGGCCCCACTTTCCATTTGCAAAGCTGCATACTTAATGTCTTCCTCACATAGTTCTCTCCCTTCCAGAAGAGCCTGAAGAACTAGTGAAATTAGTTCCATCGTGTAGAAATGCACTCTGCTCTTAGTGAAGTACGGCAGCCATGTGTACACAGCGGAACAGCTGCTCTTGGTTATTACAACACAAAGTGACCATTTAGAGTTCTATTTTAAGGGAGGTCTAAGACAGAATGAAAATGTACTGAAAGCCTATGGAGGAGAGGGGAAAACCAGCGTGTAGGAGTTAACCGGGAAGCGAAAAAGTGGAAGGTTTCGGAAAGACACCCCTGGATTCCCGTTTAAAGATTAAAGTGGAGAATAAAAGCATAGAAAGTGCATCAAGAGTCGTTCTAAAACAGATTCCACATGGGACGCATAACTTGAACGGTTTTAGACCGAGTCTTTCTTCCCCCCTCACCTGACCAACACACTGCTGCTACGAGCTGATCTTCTCACACGGACAGATGGTGACCAAATGAAAAGCAAAGAGGTCCCTCAGCACACAGCTACAAATCCCTCCGTCTAAATAAAGCTTTAGAAACAGAATGACTGGGACTCATTTCAGCTTCGCTTTCACTTAACAAATATGCTGACAAATGTTTGCAAACTCAAGAAACATGGGACCTACTTGGAAGAGCACCAAAGGTTCAAAGATTCAAAACGTAGCTCAGTGTTTTCCAGTCTTAAAGCATAAGTTGCTCTTCTGATAAGAAAGTTTGATTTTTGAACATGGAGGTACCACATACAACATCTCTCTGTGTGTGTTCACAGAATCATAACATGGACTGACAAACTCTGCTCCAAAGTGTTCCAAAGCAGCTAGCATTTAAAAAATATTCCCGTTTATAAATGGGCAGTGTTAAATTTTGCATTCTTTTGTCAACTACTGATATATTTTTACTTCGTAAAAGTTTAATTCAATTGTTTAAACCAAAAATGAAACAATGTAACTTAATGTTGCTTTTTCGTCTTTTTAATGCTTCGTGTTTTCATCAGCAATCTGATGTGAGATCAGAAGATTACAGCCAGTAAATCAGAGCACTGACTGTAGTATCAGTTGCTTCAGTGTCTTTTCAATAGGGTGTGTGAGATCAACTTCATATTTTTAATCCAAAATATAACACAAAGATTTTGGATAAAGGGGCCTTCACAACATTTATTTCATCTCCAACTCTGTTCTGCTTATTCCATCCAGTCACACTTCATGACAAGAATGTAAATGTATTACAGCATATTTACAAAACTACCGCATTCCATGTTCCATGTTACCCTCTAGACCTGGAGCCAGACGGCTTCCTCTCCAGCTAGACTTGCCAGTCAACATAATGACTACATGACAATATCGATCAAACATCACAGAATGCAAAAACATGCTGGTTCAAGCCTGCAGCACACAGCTTTCACGGCAGTAGATGTTTCGGCTTGCCGGGAAATCCAGGAATCCAGCATCAGTGCCGTGATCGTGAACAGACTTCGCGGAAACACTGGGAATTCCAAACACACACGTGGCAAAAGTGAACCCTGAATCAGGAGGGAAGCTTTGAAGAGCCGCACGATCCCCATCACCTGCATCCATGCCTGGCAGGACTCGCCCATCACTGCCCATCCCACTGATACACACCCAGAGATACACAAACAACATCCACAATAAACAGACAAAGAGGAACAGAAAGTTTTGGGGCATCACAAGGAAAAGATGGTCATCCCCCTCATCAGACATGTGGGATGGGTCATGAGAACGTTGCTCATGTCTGAACCTAAAGCGCGTGAGATGGATACAGATTATACGATCGCTGAGGAGACGCGTGGAAGTATAACCTTTGTACAAAGTGGTGCATTTCACAACATGGAAAAGGCGTGTGTGTCAGAGCAGCTTCCTGCCAACTTCGGAAAACATCACATTAACTACAGATGATGGAAAGCAGCGCAAGTGTCTGTGTGGCTTCGTCTGATCCCAATGAACCCAAACAACAGAATTATTTATGACTGGACCTTGGACCAAGCGTAATAAATTTACTCAGCAATAGATCATTCTGGCTGAACTGCCCCATGGCTGCCTCTAAAACATGGCTGCCTCTAAGACCACACAACATTTTTGCTTGAGTAGCTGCTTTATTTGGACTGTGAGATTTTTCTCTCAGAAATAACCAGCAGAAGCCTGAGCCCTGCTGTGGAATCTGAAGCCACGGTTGTCGCGTGAAAGGAGGCGTCAGCTCGAATTCGAAGCTCCTCAATCAGGACGTGATGTGTTGTACCTCAGGAAAAGTCGGGGGCCATTCCAGAAGCACCTGCGCTCGCGTTCCCATGACGACCAGCACGTTGGTTCACGCGCCGTTTGCTTCTCTCCGCCCCTCTTGCGCCACACGCGCATGGGCTCTACACCCTCGCTGCACCCGCCGCTCCGTTCAGAGGCTGAGCCGGGATCGGCCCGCCCCGCCCCTGCTCCGCTTTCTCCAGGGAGGCGGAGAAGTCCGTCTCCTCTGCTCCCGGCCTACCGCGTTCCAGCGAGCAGTGGAAGCACACGCGGCGGGACGTTATGTAAAGGAAACGGGGAGCATAGCCGAGTGGTGAGTCACGCTGTTTACTGGTAAGAGCAAGAGGACGAGTGGCAGGGATCTCACCCTCCCAAACTGACGTTTCCTGGAAAATCCTGTTGTTTCGCGAGACGGAAGGAAAAGTACGGGTGGGGGGGAATGGGCAGGCGTTCCTGCCGGAACTTTCTGTGGATAGGGAGGAGAGGGTGATATCTGAGCAAAGCTACTTTTTCCAACTTTGGGATACAGGGATTCAAAGGAATGTAAGGAATGCACAAAACAAAGATCAGCCCGTCAAGCATGTACGCCAGGAAGCGATTATGGCGTGGGTAACAAGGAGAAAGTTGGAAACACCTTCCTTGGGGAAGAGCACGTAGTGTTCGGTTACGTTCAGTTGTATTACAAACCCAAACAAACATTACAGGTGCTTGCGGAAGACCAGGTAAATAACTCCACTATCAGGCACATGTGCGTTGGGTGGAGCTTGGCGGTTGCTAAAGCAATGGTTGTTCAGGATGAGACAGGGCGTCATCACTGGGACTTACTAACACAAACATCAGATCACCCCGTCAGGTTCTCTGCTTCAGGAACCTCATCCACAACCCAAAACCACAGTGTGGTGCAGTAGCTCCTCTTCCATCTGGGAACTGGTGAGAGTGGCAGGAAACGGGTAAAGTTGGCAAATCTGACGCCCCCACTGGGTTCCTGCTGGCTCCCAGGAAGAGTCAGGGCATGCTGGTCCCACCCTAGTCTACTTACACACTAGCAGCTCACCCTTGCTGACCTGTAGTGTAAGCTCTTGGTTTTGAACCAATCAAGTACTAGCGCCCCATTAGCTCTCTCTCAAAACACCAGCTGCCAGCATCCTGTAACAATAAACATGACCCACGAGCTGACCTTTCAGAGGTGAAATGACTCAGAATAGCTAAATATTGTGTGGAAATGACTAAGGCTAATGCTGTGGCCTTGTTCAAAGCTCCAAGCTCATACTGAAAGTTGCAGGTTCTGGAGTTCCCCGTGTGTCAGTCTGAATCATCAGTTCACCAGCCACCAACATTTCATTCACTTTCAAGTCTGCAAAACCACAAGGAGTTACAATAAGCATCCGGATCCATCTACTCAAACAAGCAGCTCTTACCACAACCTTTCAACCCTGTGTCATATTCAGACACTTAATATTACCACTACAATTTGCTATAACCCTGGAGCCGCGCACTCGCTGGCCGCTGCTTCGGAGAGGAGGAGAGGGCTGTGGGGCCACCAGCCCACGTGTGGGTCTCATGACAGAGCTGACCTTGCACTTCCTCTCAGCTTCTAAAACAGGCAGAAGACGTGATGGGCGTAGGAGGTCAGTGCCACAGACACCTCAGCCTCAGTGAGTCACGCTAACTTTTGGACGAAGTCATGCTGCCTGCGTACAGTATGACATGGAGAACAGCGGCGGGGATGACTGCCTCCTAGATTTTCCATATATATCACAGGGGCAAAGATCACTAACAAGTGAACCCGCGTACCACCCCAGCCTTCAGCTGCGAAAGAGGAAGTCACTTTTTCAAGACGCATGTTAAGTTCACACAGCTTTTGGCTGCATTTGCGTCTCGATTTAATAATCACTAATACCACAGCAAAGCCAGCAAATACAAAAGCAAGGCTACACAAGAGACACGAGCCCTAATTCTGCAGCAGGTGCTTGTACAGAGGGCTTCACTGAACTGTTCATCTATCTCTAACTGTTCGTCTGTTTCTTGCTCACTAAACTAACATTTTTCACATAGTAAAAGAACAATCTCATCACTAGCGAAGACGGAGAGAGAACAAGTATCTGGATGGTGCTCCTTTTAAGTTCGCCATAAATGGT
The DNA here is from genome assembly GCA_025802075.1 of Tenebrosternarchus preto. NCBI lineage: Eukaryota > Metazoa > Chordata > Actinopteri > Gymnotiformes > Apteronotidae > Tenebrosternarchus > Tenebrosternarchus preto. The sequence continues at coordinate 9,453,177 of JAOYMR010000004.1, read as the reverse complement.
CATGCTTCAAATTTAATATATACAGCGTTCGTTTCTGTCAGAAACGAACGTTTCTCCGTTACAATCCTGCGCTACATGCGATGAGGGGACCCACACTGCTTCCTCAGAAGAGGCCGGTGCAAATTCTTATCACCCATTGTGGAAATGATTCACATTATCCAGTTATGACTCACTTTTCCTATGAGGGCGTAGCTCCAGTACTAGCCATTCCATACAGAATGGACTATTATCAGATGTGAATTGTTAGCAATCACTGCACAGATGCAAAAATATTCGATCACATCAAATAAAAGTTCTGAACAGCCAGCAGTATTACACGTATTAGTCTCAAAAACTATAAAATCGACGTTTCTATGTCCGATTATGGAAGCAGACTATTAATAGTTTAAGATAAACGACAGGAGAGGTTGCATGAAGAACCTCACTATAAACGCGCGAGGGTGGGCACAGCCAATTACCACGTCGAAATACTGAACGCGGTAATGACTCTGAAAGCTTTCGAAAAACGTTCACATGCTCTGACACAATAGTGCGCACCACGACTGCATGAACTTCAATATCTGACGTAATGTCCCTATCCTTGAACTAGGTTCGCCTGTCGATTATCTGTAGCACGTGTTAAGTAAGAAACTCGAAAAAAAAGTCATAATCTCTTTGTATAGTAACTTTATGCAGACCCTCAGCTCAGAGTGGTCCTGGGTATATGTTATAACACTTTTCTCCTGTTGCGTGTGGGCTACAGCGCCTTTTTCGTAAAATCCTTAAATACAGACCACGTGTTATTTTCTTACATCGTAATATTAAAGATTGAATTCCGACTAAAAAAATACAACGCAACGAAAAGTGTGAGAAACGCCATGAAAAACACTGAATGAGTGATATCGTAATTCCACATACTGCACAATAACGATTAAGACAGCTGTCCACCGAGTACTTAAAGTTAGCAAACTATCATTTTCTTTCAAAAGAAAATGTTATTTACAACAAGGAGCGACGTGTGTGTCAAAGGAATCACGCGGTCAAAGTTTTGTTACAAAAAAACATAAACAAAAAACTTGCATTCAGTGCTGTTGTCAGGAACCTCTCACACGTGCCCCTACATGACACAGGTTTGTTTTTACTATGATATGTTTTGTTTGCAAACTTAGTTAAAACATTTTAAATTATCAATTGTAAGGAAAACCTTATGCGTTATCAGAAATAATCGATTACAGTATTGCCGATTTCCACGGCTAGGCTGTTTCGATTAGGCTTAACGCGTAGATCCGTCATCATGGGAACATCAGCAATTTCGATAGGAATTTCAAAACATCTCCTTGGAAAACTCGTACACCTTACCTTGTGAACGGGGAATTTCACCCGGGAATGCGCGAATCTTGGGAAATATCCTAAAGTAACAAGTCTGGGTATGTTGTCGCAATTGGAATATGTGTCCTGCAATCGAACCGAAATGTAACGCTGAACTAAATTAACTACAAAACAACAACAATGTATCAACATTCCACTCTGTGCTTCCGCAAGCACTCACGTCACCAATTTCTCGTGACCGCCCCCTCCATTCATGAAAATAACTTTCTGCTGACGTCAGCCAGGCGGGAAACTAGGGGAGGCCAGAAATAGACGCAGCTGGTGAATTCTTTCAAAGAGTTGGCTAAATTAATCTCGCGACTGAAACATATCCATACGCAAAGCTTTGCTAAGAGATATGCGAAGAAGTGCTATTTTGACTTTTCTTTTATATAAAATTGTTTCACTCAGTCATTACACTTACATTTCTTGTTCTTCTTTAAATTGTGATTGTTAACAAATCTTCTGAAGAAATAACAGAGGAAACATTTTCCATTCGTCATACATAGCTAGCAACTTAACTTTATAACATATGTAGTCTAACCTTAACACTGACGTAACATAAACCGGAGACAACAGCGCCCTCTGTCTGAAATTGTTACCATGCGCAATAACCATGTTGTAATTACAGTGGTACTACGCCTAGTTGTGTACCTGCCATTGGCGTCGCTTTCTAAAGGTTAAGATTACTGCATTTCACATTTCCAACGAACTGCAATGTTCAAATGTCACCCTTCATTGCAAATCTCGCATATTAACAAACCTACACTTATCACCTGCCTGCTAAAAAACTAAACGAGTTGGATACCATGTAGCATAACTGTTGCTCCCCGTGTTATTTGGCTTCCAACAAAAATCATTTATAATATGCTAATTAAATAAATATATTTCCTTAAGCACATTCTGGATCTGAGCCACTTAACAAATGAATATTAAACTGCCATATAATTTTCCTCTAAAAGAACTGAGTAAGAGAGGCTGGATCCACTAAGCCCACAGGCACCATGCCAGGTTAGTTGGCTCATTATTTTCTTCTGTTGAACAGCACTGCCACTGAGTGACTCAACGCACGTGCATTTCCCTCTCAGGAGACATATGGATCTAATTGCATATCAGTGTGCTGGGTTCTTTCATGCACATTAAAAGTCGAGGGCAAGTTGGCCGCAGGAGTCGATGAGTAATCATGTTTGTATTCTGGGTGGCTTTTATTGCAGAGTGATCGGAAACCCTTACCCATCACCAATCACTACTGAGAGTCAAGGGAGGATTCTGTGCAGTAAACAACTGTCATATCCAGGAAGCTTTTCAAACCGTTTAAAAATGTGAAGCTTTGCTCTGCCAGCATAGCCCAAAAGTGGATCAGCAGTAGTACTACTGAATCCCAGTACTAAATGTAAAATAGTTCTACTGAATCCCAGTACTAAATGTAAAATAGTTCTACTGAATCCTACTACTAAATGTGAAATAGAATTCTGAAATCGGTAACATTTGGGCATCAGACGGTATTCACAGTTACAATAAAACCACTGTACTCTTTCCACAGAAAATACTTACTGAAAGAAAAATAAATTAATTGTCACCTTAAATAGAATGGATTGCAGTATTTTGGACATTTTTCCTGAAAAACATTGAGTCATAACCACATACGAGCTTATTTGCTAAATACTTCTGCAGGTTTGTGGACTTCCCTTGTTACACTGACTTTAAATTCAGATTCTCTACTAAGCATTCCACTGACCTCAACAAAATATGCCTAACATGAAAAAAACATTTTATGTAACAAATCGGTGTGGGACATGCAGATGGTGGAGCAGTTGTTCAGTGCAGTCGTTTCAGTTCATCTCAGATATCAAGCACTGAGGGATTATGCTTTAGGACTATTTAAAAGGGGGATCACATTTGGCCCACGTGTTGCCTTTGCTTTTTATAATCTCCTCCTTGAATAACTCGTATGGGGAAAGAATGATCCCGCTGTGCCCATAGAAATGTGTGACTGATGCATACAGTATACGGTTTGTAAAACCTTATAAGTTTTGGAATATTCTCTAAGAGACGGCCAAATGTATATCATATTCCCTTTCATATCTTACGAAAGAGGGATATTTTTTCTTATAGCACAAACAGAACTGTGACCTAACCTGCGGGTATGTGTTTTTGTCACGGAGGTCAAGTTACAAGCACATGTTGTTTTTCGGCAAAGCTCTCTCTCTCTCTCTCTCTCTCTCTCTCTCTCGCTCTCTCTGTGTGTGTGTGTTTTCTGTGGTGATCTCTTCTGGGTGAAAGTTCTGTTTTCTTTTGTCTGGCAGGCACGAGTAATGTCTCTTTCCGTGCCTGACATCATTTTGTAATGTGAGGATTCATGGAAACCTTATTCCCTGCTGTTCCCAACACGCTCTGCTGTGGCTAGTGTCCCACTTAGAACCCTCCATCTTTCCAGAAACTGCACTGTAGGCGAATCCAGCGTCATTTTCTTTGTATGTTACTGGATTAAGAAGAAATATTTTGTGTGATACCATAATGAACACCCACATTTTAGAAAAGTTAATCTGATACATTGTTTTAAAGCTTTTACGTTGTAGTAAAATTATTGGACCACAGTAGTGAACTTTTAGTAAGGAGTATTGCAATGCCGTTTGTTTGCTCAAAGTTTTACAGGGTTGCATGGGCGTATCCTCAAAGGTCCAGAAGAGAAACTGTGTCTGTTAAACAGGTACAGGGGATAGAGAAATGTATACTGCAAAGCATGGAACACTAAAATACATAGCTTACAATTATAGCATTTGACATACACCCTTGTCCAAAGCAAACACAGTATACAAGTTCAAACATGAAAACAAGTTTAAGGCTATATTTTCAGATGTACCATATCATTACAATGTTTTTTTTATTATTATTATTATTTCTTAGTTTGTTTATTTAGTTTTCCTACAGATACCATGAATACATTTTGCACTAAATTCCACACACTAAACACTAAATTCCACATATAATAATTTAACCACTATTGACTTATTTTCTGCTATAATTTACCATACATAACATTTTACACCGCACATAAAAAAAAACATCTAATGATTCGTTGATGTGTAATAATGATTCGTTGACGTCTTGGGTGCATGATAAATAGTAACAATCGTCTCTAATCCTCAGAAGCTCTCGGTGTACGCAAGGGACACTCCTGGACGCGAAGTGTCGCTGTACATCTAACAAACTGTCAAGTACGTGACCTTAGTCTTGGCGAAGAAGAAAATATTTCAATACGGCACAGCGGCAGTGAGAAACAAAATAAGTAATAGAAAACAGTACTGCAGGACGATTAAACTCACTTCAGTATCATATTTATATATGGGATTGTTTATCAGTGATGCGGCCAGTGTCTTTTGAGGAAGGATACCTGACATGTCAATGTAACTAGCTAGATACATAATGCTAGATAACTAGCTAGCAGGGCTAATCTTCTGGTTATCTCACCGGCTTAAACAAATCTGTAAAACAAAGGACAGGTAAAACATTATTCTGTATTCATGCACATTCAACATACCTAGAACTTTAATTTTTCTTTGGGACTAACTTGATCACGGTGTTGCTATTTAGTTACGATGATGCCTTATGTTCGCAGTTAAGACAGCTCTGGCTAACTACTTCCCGTCGTTTGCGTCAAGTTTGCTACTGACAGATTTAGCTAGCTAAGCGGTCATATCGTAATAATGTGTGTGTCTTAGTATTCTCACTTTTAACGCCACAAGTTTATACATTAATTTCACGCTACTTATCTATTCCACAGATCTCGGAGGTTGCTCTTTATATTGCGTTATGAATCGGCCAAAGCCAACTAGCATCAGGCGCCCGAGCGGTGCCAAACCTTCAGGTACGTTTCTAGCTAAGTCAGTCGTTTTTATAAAGAGGTACATAATGTGTAGGTTTTACATTCGCTCCCGTCCTTGCTTCCTAGGTCACCCTCCTCCGGGAGACTTCATTGCCTTGGGGGCCAAAAGCCAGACCAACGAACCAAAGGCAAACCCAACTCTTCTGAAACCGGCTTCTACGGGTTTGCCACCAGACCGCAAGAGAGAGGCCTCTTCATCTTTGCCCTCCACTTCGGGCCTGTCTAGTCTGGCTAAGCGGCCCAAACACTCGTCCACCCCACCCAGCGCGCTCTCGCGCCTGGCCGAAGTCGCAGCTGTTGACAAAAGAGCGATCTCGCCCTCCATCAAGGAACCATCTGTCGTACCCATTGAGGGTGAGGAATTATAGGGTTAGGAAAAACATGGCAGTTGGGTCAGCTGGTTACTCTAAATTGTCCTGGTATGACTGGGTGTCTGCATGTCCATTGATTGATGATGTTCTATCCTGGGAGTTATTCTCCCTTGACTTCCCTTCATCAATCAGGCCCCCAGGGAGGTCTCTGGTTTCCGGTTGAGAAGACACTGTGTTTGATTGGCTGCTGCATTTTACCGGTGTGTTTTGATTGGACGTAAAAGTGTTGATTGTAGAGCGTCCTTGGGTATGAGAAAGGTACTATGCAAGTGTAACTAATGATAATAATAGTGTGTGTGTGTGCATGAGATTATGCTACTCTCTGTTGGGTTGGTGCAGTTCCTCCCGCCGTGCTTCTGGATGAGATCGAGGCCGCGGAGACGGAGGGTAATGACGAGCGGATCGAGGGGGTGCTGTGTGGGGCAGTGAAGCAGCTGAAGACGAACCGTGCCAAGCCTGACATCACTCTCTACCTCAGCCTCATGTTCCTGGCCAAAATCAAGCCCAACGTGTTTGCAACCGAAGGGGTCATAGAGGTCAGAGATGCGTGCGGGTGTTAATATGAACGTTTATCTGTAGTGCTGACCAGCCAGTTCACTGTGCTGTGTGTGTGTGTGTGTGTGCGTGCGTGTGCACAGGCTTTGTGCAGTCTCCTTCGCCGTGATGCCTCTATCAACTTCAAGGCGAAGGGGAACAACCTGGTGTCTGTTCTGGCCTGCAACTTGCTAATGGCAGCTTATGAGGAGGACGAAAACTGGCCGGAGATCTTTGTCAAAGTGAGAGTCCAGCCAGCGAGTTTTTCTGTGCCTCTGATGAGAGGCTTTACCTGAAAACATAAATGCACTGTATTTTCTAGTATTTTATTTTGATCTTAATTTATTTGATCTTATTTGCAAGCCTTTATTTTTTTTTAAAAAAAAGGGCTATGTAAGTAAGGCTTGCTGTACATAAAGCATGTTAGGTTTGTTTGACACTGACGGTCTGTGTGGTCTGATTCAGGTGTACATTGAAGACTCCCTCGGTGAGCGAATCTGGGTGGATAGTTCCCACTGCAAAATATTTGTTGACAACATTCAGACTGCGTTTTCCACCAAGATGCCCCCAAAAAGTACGCTGCTCCAGACTGAAACGAACCGTTCGGGAGGGGACCTAAGCGCAGGTAGCTACAGGAACCCACAGCACTCTCTGTGGTTGAGGACGCAGCGTGTTGAGATGGTCTTGTGTTTCAGGCAACAGCCCTCATCCTTCCACTCCGGACGAAGATGACAATCAGACCGAGCTTCTGATTGCTGAGGAGAAGCTCAGTCCAGAGGAGGAAGGCCAAGTCATGCCCAGGTAACTATGACGACAGCGCAGGCCTGTCTGCCCCGTCTACCCAATCACAGTCCAGCTAGCTGTAATGTCACATGAGGACATTTTCGTTATCCGTGACTTTACCCCAGACTCTATTGCGGAGGTTTTGGTAGGTCATTTCGGGCCTGTAACCCGGTCCGGGGGTTTGGTGGTGGTGGTGGTGGTGGGGTTGAGACAGAGCGCGTCTGCCGTAGGTACGAGGAGCTGGCGGAGAGCGTGGAGGACTACGTGCTGGACGTGCTGAAGGACCAGCTGAACCGACGGCAGCCTATGGACAACGTGTCCAGGAACCTGCTACGCCTGCTCACGGCCACCTGCGGCTACAAGGAAGTGCGGCTGATGGCCGTGCAGAGGCTGGAGATGTGGCTACAGAACCCAAAGGTAGCAGGGCGGCGCAAATACTCGCCGTTTCCGATGTGTCCGCCTTATCCGGTCCAGACCTCCAGCTCCTGTGGTATTGGGTCAAACGAATTCCATCCAAAGAGGAGTGTTGTGTTTTGTTTTTTCTCTCCGTGCAGTTAACGAGACCCGCGCAGGACCTCCTCATGTCCCTGTGCATGAACTGCAGGACGCATGGTGCCGACGACATGGACGTCATCTCCAACCTCATCAAGATCCGTCTTAAACCCAAAGTCCTGCTCAACCACTACATGCTGTGTGTCAGGTCTGCAGTGCTGCTCCGGGGGAGGGGGAGGGTTGCTCTCACTGCTCATCAAACCCTGCCTCTTATATGTTGTGTGGCTTGTGTTTCCCAGGGAGCTCCTGAACGCACACCGGGACAACCTGGGCACGACGGTCAAACTTGTGATATTTAATGAGCTGTCAAATGCCAGGAATCCTAATAACATGCAGGTTCTTCACACGGTTCTGCTGCACAGTCCAGAGCAGGCTCCCAAGGTGAGCATCTCGCAGCTCACGTCTCCATGCTGAGTGATGCTGCGTTTGGTTTTCTTCTTATCTTTTGGTGATGTAGTGAGTAATTGCATTGTGTTTTTTGAGAGGTGGTGTGGTGGTGGTTTTTATGTGATGGTACTTTTATTTTAAAACAGTCACTTGTTTTGCCTGAAGTTCTTCCAGAAGCCACTCTTGAAAAGCTTTGGTCCAAGCTGTGAAAACTCTCCTTATCTCTCTCTTATCCCCGTGCAGTTCCTGGCCATGGTGTTCCAGGACCTGCTGACCAACAAGGACGATTACCTGCGGGCGTCTCGCGCCCTGTTGCGGGAGATTATTAAGCAGACCAAGCACGAGATCAACTTCCAGTCTTTCTGCCTGGGCCTCATGCAGGAGAGGAAGGAGGCTGCCTACGTAGACATGGAGTTTAAGGTGAGGCATTGTTCAAAAACGAAGCCCAGAGCAGACGTGCCGGATGGTTCCACTTCAAAATAAAAGACCTGTGAAAGATTTTATTCCAATTACTTTGGTTTGCAAAATTAGCTCACGCTAGTAGGTATAATGTTTAACAGGTATGATCACTTAAGTGATAAGTGAGTAATTATGTAATTATGGGCTAACAACTGGATACCTCCTGCTAACAATGTTGTCTTTATGTTTAATTGAACTAGTTTCTATTAGTTCACTGTTAATTACTAATGTTTCATTTTCCCAGGGTGTTTGGGAGCAAACGTGCTGTAAACATGTTCTTTTCTGTTCCTCCACTCAGGAGCGCTTCGTTATCCAGGTCACGGATCTGTTAACGGTCTCCATGATGCTGGGCATCACAGCGCAGGTCAAAGAAGCAGGCATCGCATGGGACAAGGGGGAAAAGAAAAGTGAGAGGCCTTCTGGGCAGTTCTGCAGATCTCCTAACCATAGGATGGGCCGTGCTGATATGCCTGCGCTTGTTGGCTTTTGTGTCAGATCTGGAGGTGCTGCGGGCTTTTCAGAACCAGATTGCGGCCATCCAGAGAGACGCCGTGTGGTGGCTGCACACCGTGGTTCCTACCATCAGCAAGCTGGGGCCAAAAGACTACGTCCACTGGTATGGGCTGTGGAGACGGGGGTAGAAACTGACAAGAAAAACAGGAAGTGTGCTGTCTCAGGTTATCAAACTGTGTGTGTGTGTGTGTGTGTGTGTGTGTGTGTGTGTGTGTGTGGCTACTCTTCTCAGCCTTCACAAAGTGCTGTTCACAGAGCAGCCCGAGACCTATTACAAATGGGACAACTGGCCTCCAGAAAGTGATAGAAAGTAAGACCTTACTCTCCTCTGCTTGGTACTGTTAGTGGAGGTGGCTGCTTTAGAATGAACACAACTGATTGTTACAACCACACTACACTCTTTCTCTCTCTCACACACACTCACTACAACTCTCTCTCTCTCTGGCCAGTTTCTTTCTGCGCCTGTGCTCAGAAGTCCCGTTGCTGGAGGACACGCTGATGCGTATCCTGGTGATCGGCCTGTCGAGGGATCTGCCCCTGGGGCCGGCTGACGCCATGGAGCTGGCCGACCACTTGGTGAAGAGAGCCGCCGGCGTCCAGTCAGATGGTACAGCACCACCCTTCCGTTCCTCCGGAGCTGCATCACTCTTCTAGCTCTGATAGATGGTCAGCCATGTCTCTGCCTGTGTTTCTGCAGATCTTGATGTGCTGTGTGTGGAGAGGATTCAGCTCATCGACGCTGTGCTGAATTTGTGCACATACCATCACCCCGAGAACATCCAGCTGCCAGCTGGGTAATTGCCATGTTTTATTAGTGCCCATTTCCTTTCCTTCTTTACTTTGCTGTTTCCTCTCCCTCTCCCTCTCTCTCTCTCTCTCTCTCTCTCCCTCTCTCTCTCTCTCTCCCTCTCTCTCTCTCTCTCCCTCTCTCTCTCTCTCTCTCTCTC
>JAOYMR010000004.1:9402485-9443298 GCA_025802075.1 Tenebrosternarchus preto | reverse complement strand
CTCTCTCTCTCTCCCTCTCTCTCTCTCTCTCTCTCTCTCTCTCTCTCTCTCTCTCTCTCTCTCTCTCTCTCTTTCCCTGCTTCCATTTATTCAGTTTGATCTGCTCTAAGCTCTTCTTTATTATAACCCTGAAGGACTTTGCTACTAATCTTCATCTTTCCCGTGACATCGGCATCAACTCCTCAGCTACTGAGCACCTCCTCACTCATTACAAGTCAAGCGCTGGGGCAAGAAAAACACAGGACCTACGCAGTGCTGACATCCAGTTTTGGGACATGTTAACTCCAGACACAGATCCTTTGTGCCGTTGTGAGATGAACACAGCCCTCATGTTCTCTTGTCTGTGTGCTTGGGTTGCGAAACCCACCCAGCGCAGTCGGTTCGTGTTGACTTTGGCCGAGCTGAAATGTTCCAAATTCCATTGCAGGTATCAGCCTCCAAATCTGGCCATATCGACGCTGTACTGGAAGGCCTGGCTCCTGCTGCTTGTGGTGGCTGCCTTCAACCCACAGAAGATCGGTGAGCGAGTCCTTCAGGACGCCGCAGGCTGCAGATCTGGTCACGGCCCCCGAGGCTCTGGCTCACACGCTGCTCTCTGTTCTCGCAGGTCTGGCAGCCTGGGATGGATACCCCACCCTGAAGATGCTGATGGAGATGGCCATGACCAAGTGAGGATATGCGTGTTTGGGGACCTCTAAACACCACAGATACATGAACTTGTTTTTTTAAATTTACTGAGCGCAGTGGGCCTCGCTGTTGCTGTAGCAACCAGCAACATTAACCCTCAGTGAGTAACAGTAACCCTCCACCCCCGGCGCTTAGCAACTACACCTACCCGCCCTGCACGGTGACTGACGAGGAGACGAAGGCGGAGATGATCAGCCGTGAGCTGCAGGTCTCTCAGAAGGAGCGTCAGGAGATCCTGGCCTTCGAGAGCCACCTGGCAGCCGCCTCCACCAAGCAGACCATCACGGAGACCAACAGCCTGCTCCTGTCCCAACTCACCAGCCTCGAGCCCAAGTATGTGTCCAGTCCCGGACTCTGGCTGTCTGCCATTCCCAAGCAGTTCGTTATTAATCAGCTAAATAATGATTTATTTATGCGGCCAGTTGATTAATAAATGAATTAATGAGCCAAGTTTATTTATTAAGTGCAAGCCTTTGGCTCTTAACCCGGAATATCTATCAAACGCAACTATCAAAGCGGCAACCTCCCGGGAATCAAACCTCCGACCCTGGTGTTTTCCCAGCACCTGATCCAGTAACGGCTGTGTTTGTCTGTGTGTGACCCCAGAGGCCCCCCACGCCGACCCCCACCCCACATCCAGGAGCAGGTGAAGAGTCTGAACCAGTCCCTGCGTCTGGGACACCTGCTGTGCCGGAGCCGCAGTCCTGACTTCCTGCTCAGCATCATCCAGAGACAGGTGGGCCAATCGGAGAGCCTCTCTATGACGCGGGCGCATGCTAGCGCGCACGACTCTGATGTGGAAGTTGGGTGGTTTTCCCTCCTCTAGGCGTCTTCCCAGTCCATGCCTTGGCTGGCGGACCTGGTTCAGTCTAGCGAGGGGTCCTTGGACGTGCTGCCCGTTCAGTGCCTGTGTGAATTCCTCCTCCACGACGCCGCTGACGACGGCCCGTCTGCCGAGGACGAAGAGGAGGGAGAGAGCAAAGAGCAGAGAGTGAAGAAACGACAGGTGTGTGCTGCTCACTGATCTGCTCGGCCTATAGAACATTAAAACACTAAAAGCAGAGGGACTGGCCGGCCCGGCCGGCGCTAGACGTTAGCCTGTGTTAGCCTGGGATTTGCTGTTCACTCGTACCTGGCTGGTTGTGTGCAGAGGCAGCTGAAGCAGAGGCAGCTCCTCGCCCGTCTGCAGGACCTGCTCCTGGGGCCCAAGGCCGACGAGCTCACCACCTGCGAGGTGCTTGACTACTTCCTGCGACGCCTCAGCTCCACCCAGGTGGCGTCCAGGGTGCTCGCCATGAAGGTACGCTGCCTGCGGGTGGAGATCGGCCTCTCTCCACGCCCGTCCAGGGTGGGGCGATTCGGTCGTGTTTGTTTATGTTGTGTGTATCGTTTGGTTCATTTCAGATGTAGAAGGTAACTAAGGATGCTGTCAGAACAAGCCCGTTTTGTCCCATAGTTCCGGTGATCCGGACTAACTCGCTGTGGTGAAGCAAGCTGTGTTTGTTTGGCTAACAGATGCAGCAGTGTCTCGCTTCGCACACTGCTGCACCAGATGATCTTGTAAATATTTAATATTTATCACAACCCCCAGACAGCCCTTGCAAAATGTAAACATTTCATAATAAGAGACCCCCCCCCACCCAAAACAGTCACCAGCCAAAGCCTTTTGCTTTGGTACACCCCGTATTTTGACGGCAGATGTTTTTAATTAGAGGGTTCTCGTCAAACTCTCGTCGCGTGGCGGTTGCCCGCGGGTTGCATCATCGCACGCTGGCTCTGATTGGCTGTGCCGCTTGGACAGGGCCTGTCCTTGGTGCTGTCTGAGGGGGGGCTGAAGGATGGGGAGGACAGGGATCCTTCCATGGAGGAGGACTCCCGCGACGCCGAGCTCCTGCCCGCCTACCAGTGGCTCCTGCAGGACCTGCCCAGACTGCCTCTGTTCGATAGCGTGAGGGGAATGACAGCCAGCGCCCTGCAGCAGGTTCGCCAGCCGCCTCTCCGTACATAAGTGTCATTGCTGTATACACGCGTGTTGTGTCTCCATATGTGTCATTGCTGTATACACACGTGTTGTCTCTCTGTACATACATGTCATTGCTGTGCACATGTTATTGTTATCTCAGGAATAACACTGAGGGAACTGGGAGCGTGTATTCCATGCATGTTATATGACTGCATGTTGGCAAGCTGCCAGGCTACCTCACTCCAAAAGCTCCTTAAAATTAAACACAAAGCACAACTCTGAAATCCCAGGCAACATGTTGTTACTTGGTTGGTTGCATCAGATCAACATTTGTGGAGAGCGATGTTCTAGATAATCATTATCAACAGTTCTGTTGTGGAGAGCGATGTTCTAGATAATCATTATCAACAGTTCTGTTGTGGAGAGCAATGTTCTAGATAATCATGATCAACAGTTCTGTTGTGGAGAGCAGCATTCTAGATCATCAACAGTTCTGTTGTGGAGAGCAGCGTTCTAGATAATCATGATCAACAGTTCTGTTGTGGAGAGCGATGTTCTAGATAACCACATGCCCTTTTCTATAGGCTATTCATATGGAGACGGATCCCCAGACCATCAGTGCCTATCTGATCTACCTATCCCAGCATGCACCAGTGGAGGAACAGAGCCTTCACAACGATCTGGCACTGGTGAGGGACATCATTCCATACCATTAAACTTTCATGGCTGGTGTGGAATCAACTTGCAGCCGGATTGGTTATGCCGATTAATATCCAAGTTAAAGGTTCCTTCACTCCATCTGCTGATCTTTGATGTGTGTGTGTGTCTCAGGACGTGGCACGGCTGATTGTAGAGCGCTCCACCATCATGAACAGCCTGTTCTCGAGGCACTCCTGCCGGCCGGAGTCAGACGCTGTGCTCACTGCTCTCACGTCCATCTTCTCCACCTACGTGCGGCGCATGAGGAAGACCAAGGAGGGCGAGGACCTCTACAGCTGGGTCAGAACACTACACTTCCCACAATCCCATGCTCCTGGGGAATTTGTACTCTTTTTACACCCATTTGTTACCTGTTCAACAGTCGGAGTCTCAGGACCAGGTGTTTCTGCGCTGGACGACAGGAGAGACGGCCACCATGCATATCCTGGTGGTTCATGCCATGGTCATTCTGCTCACACTGGGACCCCCCAAAGGTAAAGCTGCCAGCCTAAACAGTGCCATCCTTCTCACCACCCTTTCTATCTACCTGGACATTGTAGAAGCTTGTATTTCTACCCACAGTGACCAGTGTACACGGCAGGTCTGTACACTTGCACCATATCAAAGAAGTGTAATGGTCAGCTTATTAAAACCAAAGAGCACCTCCATCCTAGCATTTGTACGTTGTTGTGCCAGTATGTGGAGTTTGTGTTTTCTTTTTTAAAACAGGGGACAGTGATTTCTTCACTTTGCTTGACATCTGGTTCCCTGATAAAAAACCACTTCCGACGGCTTTCCTGGTCGACACCTCTGAAGAGGCGCTACTCTTGCCTGATTGGTTGAAACTGAGGATGATCCGCTCAGAGGTCTCCCGATTGGTTGATGCAGGTGAGAAGTTACACATTTAAACCAAATACTATGATCACATAAGACACAAGCTGAAGTTCCTTGTTTGAAATCTGTGAACCCCCCCCCCCCCCCCACCCCCTGCAGCACTTCAGGATCTGGAGCCACAGCAGTTGCTGTTGTTTGTGCAGTCCTTCGGTATCCCCGTGTCCAGTATGAGTAAGCTCCTGCAGTACCTGGACCAGGCCGTGTCACATGACCCGCACACGCTGGAGCAGAACATCATGGACAAGAGTGAGGACGTCCCAGCATGCCTCTCAGCTCTGTACCAGTCGTGCTGGGTTCATGTCAAACACTCGTATGTCTGATCGATGTCACTGTGTTGACAGACTACATGGCTCATCTGGTGGAGGTGCAGCATGAGAGAGGCGCCACTGGAGGGCGCACTTTCCACAGCTTGCTCAGTGCCTCTCTTCCTCCACGCAGAGGTCAGATTTCTCTCAGCGGGCTGGCAGTAACCCACCATATACCCATAATCTTCATAACCCACTTGCCTCATGCTGTCTTTTTGTATATATGCTGAATTTGTGTATATATGTATACATGTTGCAGACAGTGCGGAGGTGAGCAGGACAAAGGGGAGTGTGGAGACGCCCCACGGCTCGGTGAAGATGAGGAGCACCAGCCAGATGCCTGTGATCGGTCCTGAGGAGGACCTGACCACCGTCCTCATGCAGGTGGGTCAGAAACACACTTCCTCCTCTGTAATCAGTAATGGACTGTAATGTTTTTCATCCTTCGTTCGCATATTTTTTCAGATTTTTTCAGAGTTCAGATATTTTTGCAGTTTATTTCAATCTTCTGTTTGTGTGTATAGCTGTTCCCTCTGAAGGCGGACCCACGCTGGGCCACGCCTCCTGCCCGCCCTCTGGCCCTTGCACTGCAGCAGACCCTGGCTCAGGAGGTGCTGTGTGCGCGGAAGGGGCTCGGCCAGCAGGGCGGCGCTGCCACGCGTCTCCTGCAAGCCCTGGCAGCGTTGCTCGGCTCCGCCCATGCCGGCCCCCTCGTCATGGCGATGCACCACAGCCACGCCCTTTCATGTCCACTGCTTCGCCAGCTGCACCTTTACCAGGTATGAGGATTTTGAGCTGGGGGTGGGGTGTACATATTACAGTGGTGTTGTCATGGTAACGTGGACCTGACTTCCTCTGCTCCGTGTCCGTCAGCGAATGGTGGCGAAGGACATGGCATTCGCCTCGCTCTTCTTTAAGGTGGTAATGCAGATGCTGACGTGGTTGGAGAGCTCTGCGGTGGAGGCAGGCCCCCTTAACGCCCTGCTGAAGTCCCTGACCACACAGTACTCTCACAAGCACCACATCACTGATGGTGATCACACTCTCCTCTCCCTCAGACCACATATAGAACTCAAATACCATCTGCTCACATGGCCAGACAGAGCCAGTTAGCATGCTAGCATTTGCACAATGCCAATATCCACTTAATGATGTTTTTCATTCATTATTAGCCATAGGAAATTGCTTTTAAACACCAGCATTAATCTCCAGTGTAATCAGCCTTTAAACGGTCTCAATGTCCAGTGCATACAGGCTGCCTGCACCTGGCTGAAGCTCTGGCCTACAGGAGGGACACTGATGTGGCTGTGAGGGGAGTGATCGCTTCACTCCGGGCAGGGGAGAGGTGCAGCGCTGACCCTGAGCTCATCAGGAAAGGTAACTCCTCCACAACTCGCCCTCCACACACATACACGCTTCAGTCTGCCCTCCTCACACACGCTCCAGCCTGCCCTCCGTTTGTGCGTGCGTGCGTGTGTGTGTGTGTGTGTGTGTGTGTGTCTGTGTGTGCGTGTGTGTGTGTGCGAGAGCGTGCTTTTGCAGCAGTGCCCAGATTCATTAAGCCTGTTAAGATCAGCGCTGCTAAAATCGCGCGGCTACCTCTGCCGTGGCTGGTGTTCTTGGCTTCAAACGCGTGTCTGGCTCTCTCCTGGTTTTAAAGGGGGCCGTGATGGAATGTCTGCTTGTCTGCGTGGAACCGATTTGGCTGTTTTATTCGAGCGCCGTGCCTCCCCACAGCTCAGCGCTCCTGTGTTGCTCTTGGACACACGGCAGGATTACTCAGTTCATCCAGATCTGGATGTTCCAAGTTCTGCCTGCGGTCACCTGCACTTACGACTTTAGCTTGCGGTTTCTGAAATCAGCCGGAAGTATAAACCAGCCACACACCGAGGGGGGAAAATACCCAGCGAGGCCTTTCAGACTTGTTTATGTGCAGGCAGAGCCCAGTTGGCATAAGAAGGTGTGTTTTTGGTACGGCTGGAGACTGGTCCTGGGTCGAGGTTGGCCAGAGAATGCAATCACTGCAGTTCTTGCTTTGTTGGGCTGTTTTTCACCATGAGATTTCACAACAGTCTGAGGAGACTGGAAAACAGCAGAGTGACTGGTGTAACATCTGCGTGTGTGTGTGTGTGTGTGTGTGTTCCTGTCAGTCCTCCAGGGCCTGATGGAGGTGAAGTCCCCATACCTTGAGGAGCTGCTGTCCCTTCTCATGACTGTCAGCACAGAAACGGGAGCTCCTGGCAACACAGCTGGCCGTGTTGCCATGGTGATCTCACTGTTGCTGCAGGAGACGGAGGAGAGGGGGGTGAAAGTGGAGGCTGACTCGAAAACGTAAGGATTGAAGTCTGACACACTGATGGTATTCCTCAAGAATTTCCTCACTGTTGCTTCAGAGTTACCAGGTGCATCATGAAACTGGTGTCAGCTGCATTATACACTGATATGCATCCATTTTTAAATCCTCCCAGGAAGACTAAATGTGAACCTGTGTGCAGCACTGTGTGCAGCTCATTGTGTTATTACTTTGCATGTCTCAGCTATTTGCTTTCAGGTTCTGATGCCATAGTTTAGAACACAAGTTTGTGTGTGTGTGTGCGTGATGTGTTCATGTATGTGTGTGTGACGTGTTCACGTGTGTGTCCTCTTCCAGCAGCTTAGAGGTGAAAAGGCCCAGTTCCTGCTCAGGTCTCTTCGTGGACTTGCTGGAGCTGCTCGACCCTGAAGTGACCTCTGTGTGTGCAGACCTTCAGTACAAACTGCTGTTCTCTCTCAACAAGGTGCCCAGTCCATCTGCCCCATCACCAGCCACACTTGAGTGGGTCCGTGGCCAACATCAGTTTTGCATTTCATGAAATAACAAGTACAACGGTCTTAATGAGTAACGTTATTATGGATGGTCCCTATATCCATGTTTATTATGGATGGTCCCTATATCCATGTTTATTATGGATGGTCCCTATATCCATGTTTATTATGGATGGCCCCTATATCCATGTTTATTATGGATGGTCCCTATATCCATGTTTATCAGTACTGGCAAGTTTGAAGCCAAATAGTTTCTCTTTGAGTTATAAATTTAGTCTTAGGGTTCGACTAATCACTATGCTGTGTGTGTACATTTCCAGCATGTGATTGTTGTGTGTGTGTGTGTGTGTGTGTGTGTGTGTGTGTGTGTGTGTGTGTGTGTGTGTGTGTGTGTGTGTGTGTGTGTTCAGCCAGGTAAAGGCGGTGGTGTGTGTACTCCCCCCTCCTACAGGCCCTACTTGCTGGCGCTACTCACTCACCAGTCTAACTGGAGCACTTTACACCAGTGCATCAGCACCCTTCTAAACAAACCCAGAGAGCACAGGTGAGCACTGCCCCGCCCACATCACAGTCCCACCTATGCTTCCCACTTTGGTCCCGCCCACACAGGTAGCCATAGTCCCGCTCACAGCGTGGCCCCGCCCATAGCAACAGCCTCTCCGCCCTGCCCACAGCACAGTTCCAGCCACCCCGCCAGCCATAGTCCCACCCACAGCACCACCCACACCCTCACGATGACCTGACATGTTCCCATTCCCCAGGGTGGACCCGTCCTCAGCTCTGGACTTCCTGTGGGCCTGTTGCCACATCCCGCGCATATGGCAGGGCAGAGACCAGAAAACTGCACAGGTAAGAGAGAAATGCATATAATAGCTTAGCTTAGCAGTTTAGTTGCTCTCTCCCCTTTCCCTGTGATATTGGCATTTCACATGAGACCTTTCAATTTAAACGAGGGAACTGTCTGTGTACATTTTAGTTTCAGCACTCATAGTGGAGTCATAGACAGCTAAACCAACACTTTTAATGGGCCTGAGACGATACTTTTTTTTTTAGCTTGGTTAAAAATACCACAGCTTGCTCACCAAAGAAGGCAAAATGTTAATAATTTTATACTGTTTTATCGAGTCTTCATTCACTTTTAGTTTTGTGTTTTAAATAGCAGTTCACGATGTTCTACTGTTCTCATTCCCCTCCCAGAAGCGCACAGAGCAGTTTGTACTGAAGCTGTCCTCAGACCAGCTGATCAGTCTGGTGGACCTGATCCTGTTTGAGTCGGAGCTGAGTTGGCGAGACACAGGCCCGGCTACGGCCGCGCTGGACCACGCCTCCTGCTCCCTCATCCAATCCCGTTTGCCCCTGCTCCACAGCTGCTGCCACGGCGACCCGCATAACGTCCGCAATGTCTCAGAGTACCTCATCAACTGCTCGAGGAAGTGGGGAGACAGGTATGACCTGCTGATTCCACCCAGAGCCCAAGAGTGCAGCTCATCACACTGGGGTTTTCCCCACCTCTAAACCACCCAGTGGATCGGAGGAAGGGTTTATATCAGCTGAATGAGTTGAATAGGGTGTTCTGGAGCAGGGAAGTCCCTTAACTGTGTATTGCTGTGGACCTGGGCAGGAAAAGAGAAGACGTACCTCACAGATTGCTCAAACTTTGGACCTTCTGAGCGTGTGTGTGTGTGTGTGTGTATATGTGTGTATATGTGTGTGTGTGTGTGTGTGTGTGTGTGTGTATGTGTGTGTATAAAACGTGTACTAATGATGACATGCCCCTGGAATAATGACCTGTTCTCATTCACTCGCCCACCAGCCGTTTCCATAGAAGCTCTAGTCACGCAGAGTCCCGAGAACCAAGGGAAACGGCCGAGTGCTCTGATCTCAGGGCGCCTGCTCGCCGCTGCCTGACGACACAAGAGGGGATATTCATCCCCTGACCACATCCTCTCCGCCGGCCCCAGCACGACCTGCATCAGGTCACGGCTCCTCTTAACGAAGGCCCGCCCCTTCCTCATTAATGGGCCTCTGGCTATTAAACCACAACGGTTCACAATCAGTGAGAACGAGAGTCGCTGGGTGGGTGGATGGATGGCTATGAAATCCAGGGCACAGAACCATGCTTGGATGTCCTCGATTACCCCGAGCAAGCCGTGCTCCTCCTCCAGAGCCTGGCGGAGACGCAGGGTTCAGACAGAGGCCAGTCTTTATTACCGTCCTTTGAAGTAATATCACGCGGCCTTTGCTGGGACGAGAGCCTTTCTGTCCCTGGTTGGTATTTATTGCTTCTGTGCTTCCAGGGCGGAGCTTTTCTGTCCCATATCTGTCCTTTGGCATTATCCCATGCTCATAAGGACCCTTAACGTTTAGACCTGGCCTCCGTCTGACCCGATTAACTCGGCTACACCACCTCTACTTTCTTTCTGAGCTTAATGGCCTGCTTTTCCCTTATGTGTCTAGGTGTGAATTTAGCACCTGTTCCCAGTCCACATTTTTTACGGCTTCTCTGGCACCCAATTCGGCTCATTGTCAGCTAATTATCGACCCCTCCATGAGGTGTGTTAGAGACGAGACGTCAGGTGCGTGCATGGAGCGCGGGATCCGCAGGACTGTTGAGCGGGGGAGTGAGGCAGTCCCGCGCCAGGTCCCGCGCCGGTGCCTGACGCCGCCCTCTCTTCCGTGTTCGCAGCGTGATGAGCCGCAGGTGCGAGAACCTGCTGTTGCAGATCTACCTGCACTTCCCAGAGGTGATCCAGCACGCGCACCTGCCCGTCGGCAGCGTGAGCAGCGGGGCAGCCGCCGGAGCCGCCGGGAGCACCTGCAAGGTACCGAGGGGGAGGGGGGGAGTCCAGTCTACGGGACAACCATCACCAGCACCACGACACTCCATCACCTTTAACTATTATCTCCCCTTCATAAATGGGCGTGTGTTTGTGTGCGCGTGCGCGCGTGTGCTCTTTCACACACAGCTGGACGTCCTCGTGCACCGGCTCATCACCCTCCTGGCCGACACGGCCGAGTCCAAATCGGCAGAGAGTGGGGTGTCTGACGCCAGCCTTGCCTGCAGGAGGCTCGCGGTGTCCCACCCTGTTCTTATGCTCAGGTGAGCTCGACCACATCACCCCCCCTTCAACCCCCCCGCCCCCCCGGGTCATGTGACTCTCGGGGCTCATCTCTCTCTTCTTCAGGCACCTGCCGATGATCGGCGCCCTGCTCCACGGCCGGGTCCACCTGAACCTTCAGGAGCTCCGCCAGCAGCACCACCTGACCACCTTCAGCGACGTGCTGGCCATCCTGGAGCTGCTGCAGCCGCTTGTCTTCCACCCAGACCACCAGAGGGCGCTGCAGGACTGCCTGCTCTCCTTTATTAAAGTCCTGCAGGTACAGCAGTGGAATTTAGTGAGGCTGTCCAAGTCTTAGTTTGGAGGGCAGGGCTGGCTGATCCTCAAGCAGGAGTTATTCTCACACACAATCACTCGGAGGAGCACGATTTGGACCTGATCTCCTGTAAAGTTTGTTTATTTATTTTTAAGTATGGTGACTAGGCAGAAATTGTATTACAGTAAAGTACACCAACAGTTTTCCTTTTGCTCCCTGAAACCTAGTAGATTATTCTGGGCAGCAGCAGTAATCCAAAGGATAGAATGAAACATTTAAGACTTTTTTTAAATGTCTTCTCAGCATTGCTGGTTCTAACAGTTAAGCCTTTCAATAAATAGAGCTGTTCATGATAAATGAATAAATAAAGGCTAATTTGAAAAGTGTTAATATGGGTATGTGGATGGAAGCCTTATCAACATTTATTTCAAATCTGTCTTGCAGAACTTCAGAAGGTTGTCCCGAATGCCAATTACTAGCAAATTTGTGCAGTTCATTCAGAAATACATTACCCATGATGCTTCAGCTGCTGTGCCTTATCTGCAAAAGCATTCTGACATTCTCCAGTAAGTCCTGACTTTCATTTCTAAATAGTACATAGTACCCAATAGTTCTCTCTTTCATATCTGTGAATTTGGTTTAGACTTCTGTATGGCAAAATAAAATCCCCTGCTCCTGTCGTCTTTGTGTGTTAGGGGTCTCTCGTCTGAGAATCCAGACCTCGTACAGCTGAAGTCCCTGCTGGCTGGCCTTACACTGCCTGTGAAAACAACCTCCACCGAGATCGCTGCAGAGGACAAACATGGTATCTTATCTTGCATCTCAAGCCTTTGTAACTGAATAAGTATTTCTGGCTTCCATTTTAAATCTCTCCCTCTCTCATGCCCTCTCTCTCATCCCTAACTCTATCTTTTTCTCACTCCCAGCTGAGGACTCTTCCTCTGGCTCCCTGCCTCTGGTCAGCATCTCTGCCTCTATGCCACTCACCTCAGCAGACATGACCAAGTACCTGAAGAAGATCTCACAAGGGGAGGCCATTGAAGGTGGCTCATGAAGCCTACTGTGTTGCTTTCATTGAAACATGTTGTACATTTATAATAAAGCTTGTATTGCTTTTCCTAGACGTGCTGGAGGTCTTGACTGAGGTGGATGAAAAGTCGAAGCGGAATCCTGAAATAATCCAGTATTTTGTTGTAAGCCTGCTTAATTAACACCACCCACCCCACACACACACACTCATACCCCCCTGTGTAGCTGTGGTGTGTTAACACCACCCACCCCACACACACGCTCATACCCCCCTGTGTAGCTGTGGTGTGTTACAATGTACCAAGTATAACTCTAAACTTTGTTTTCTCAGAGCGACCTGCAGAGATTGATGGCTTCTCCTGAGGAGCTGTGTCGTAACATGGCCTTCAGCCTGGCACTGCGCTGTATGCAGAGCAGTCCCAGGTGAGCCCACGCCCTGCGCCCGGGAACCAGCTGCTCCGAACGCCATGGCCTCTCAGCTCGGGTTCGGACCAAGCGACTTAGTGTTGTTCTCGTGTGTTTCCGCAGCCTGGCGTCAGACTTCCTGCCCACCTTCATGTACTGCATGGGAAGCGGCAACTTTGATGTCGTTCAAACAGCCCTGAGGAACCTTCCAGAATACGTGCTCCTCTGCCAAGGTAACATAAACAACAGATTTTTCCTTTAAAAGCAGGGAGCAAACAAAGTACTTGTCTACTTTAAAAAAAAGTTCATTGGGTTCATTGACGTATTTGGTATTGGCGAATCAGGTTGAGTTGCCCAACCGTCTGCTCTACATGTGATGCTTGTTTGGTTAAAGCTCCACTACTTGGCCAACATGGAAGAGAGATGACGAATCCTCGTGCAACTACACCACTAAAGTGCTTAACAGAATCTGTGCCTCATGTCTGTTCCTCTCCAGAACACGCAGACATTCTTCTGCAGAAGGCCTTCTTGGTAGGGATCTACAGCCAGACTGACACCAGCTCTGTGATATCTGAGTCCATGAAGGTCCTGCACATGGATGCCACAACATAGACTGTTTTTTTTTTTTGTTTTGTTTTTTTACTGTTACTGTTTTACTGGGGTTTTTTTTCTTCTTCAGTGTTACTGAAAGCTTTTTGTGTGTTTGTCATGGCATACTTGTAGTTATAACCGCTTAAAACAAAACGTCTTCAATATTGGGATAAAATATTAAACTACTTTTTTTAATTCCAAGAGTAATTTAAGTCCATTAGATTTAAGATTTAATGAAATTACAGTAGTATGATTTGTACCAACAGTAGTATGAAGTGTATCTGATATAATCTGATGTCTCTTTAATATCAACAGTAGTATGTAGTGTATCTAATGTCAGTTTTGGTGTCTCTTTGGGAGAACTGTCCGTTGTAAACGTTTTGATGTGGAATACCTTTAATAAAAAAAAGATGTATCAAATGGTGGCTACCAAGAAAAATCAGATTTTAGGGTTGTCTTTCCTTGAGTTTTTCGTTTGTCTTCAGTTTATTTTGGTCTTTTGTTTATAGAACGTTTCCCCGCGCTGAGAGCACAGGGGTAATGAACTCTTTCTGCATGACTGCAAATGAGTGAGGCCGTGTTCTGTTGGATTTCCCCTGCGTTTGTGTCCCTGATGGCCTTCCAGTTACATTACAACCGCCGTGATGGAACTCAATTTGCCATGAAAGTGCGAGTTGTTTTTTGCCCAGTGTCACTGACTTCATCCGAAAACATCTTGGTGGACTCGGGAGGGAACAGGAAAAACATCGTGCAGATATGCCGGCGAGCGTCCTTTCTCGGGTCCCAGCTAAATTAACCGCGTCAGTAATTGTTCGTTCACTAAGAGCGCGGGCGCCTGTTCGAAGCGAGCATACGGGCACGCTGTTAAAGCGATGAAGAGAGGGGGCGCGTAGGTGTCTGGTTACAGCGGTGTTTAGGGGTCTTGGATCACGCGGGTACTGGAGAGTGAATGGGACGTAAGGCGGAGGCATGCCCGCACTGGTGGACGGAGGAGCTGTCCTCCACCGCGACTGACAGGCTCTCAGCACGCGGGGTGCATTTTACGAATGATGAAAGCAGCTTCCTCATTCGCGCGAGGTCCGCGCCGTCCACGGTCTCATGCTTCCCCTCCGCTTTCCTTTTAACGTGTCATTAGTGATGAGAGGCTGAGGGTGGAATTTAGGAAACGTCGTCTCAGTCAACTCTTAAGTTTTCGGCTTCTGATTACGTTAACTGAAAATTGTCCGCGTTTTTTCAAACCTTTGCTCTTTGAAATTAGAATGAAATTAGTTTTCTGGCTTCCCTGTTTTTTGTAGGCTATATTTATCCTATGCATAACTTGGAATGAACGACTTTTGTACTGGTACGCCTCAACCTTTGTTTTGACGTCTTAATTGCCTTGTATGCATCGTTTTGTAACCTGAATAGCTAATTGCCTCTGAGATGGCGCAGTCAGTCTTCTCTCTTATTTGTCTAGCGGATGATGCGCCTGATCAGTGTTAATTGCACCTGTAAGGTGTCATGTAACACGTCTCTTTTTCAGCAGCTTTTAGTAGCGGGGTTTCATCAGCTTGCCCCAGATGACTTAACTGCCTCGCGCTCTCTACCGAGACGACAGTTTCCCAGAGGCCGGCTGGCACTGGGGCGGAACGGAGGTGAGTGACAGTTCAGCTGGGGCGGGGCTGGCGAGGAGGTGTTAGTGAAAACTATGATAAGTTGGTGACACATCGCTTTTCATCTGACAGGCCTGTAGCTCAGTAAATCAGATGCTCACGACATGAACAGTCTTTTGTGGCCGCGAATGATCTCCTAGGCCAAAAAAAAAAAAAAAAGTATCGCTAAACGTGACGTAGGACGAAATCTCTATATTTCAATCCAAGTCTAAAATATATAGCGTAGGTATAGTATTAAGCTAATATGTTAAGATTTCCGAGGTAAGGAGGGTATCGGTGATTTGCCTGCCACTACTCATACTGGCTTAGTCACTGTGCATGGAGTGTTGGAATACAATCGGAGTTAATGCTTGTGTGTCCCTCACCTGTACGAAGGAGAGAGATGTGTTCCTACCTGCCCGGCGCACACCTGTCGGCTCCGTCTTCTCTTCAGCCGCACCTTCTTCTTAGATCATCTCCTCTTCCTCCACGCATGAATGGCGCCTGGCTAGCGAGGGAGGAAAAACACCGACCGACTCTCGCCTTCCCTTTTCCCCTGACGCTTTGAAGTGTAAAGTGTGATTGCTTTTGGATCGCGGGAGCTTTCCTTGAAGGTTTTGACATGAAAAGCGGCTCGAGGTCTCGAGTTTACCCAGCGCCAATGATCCAGGACTAAACCAATCAGTCTGCTGACTAGGAAGATACAATTACCTCACAGAAACAAAGAGTGTGTAGACACAGGGAATCCACCTATAGTGCACCAAGCAAAACCAGTATTCACTTAAAAAACAAATCATAATGCCAACACTGGATTACAGCTGAAGTCTACAAGTCTACAGTAATGATTGATAAAAGCAACAAGACACTAATGAGTTATAGCTATTAAACAGTACGAATGGAGTATTACGTCCTCAGGCTAACCAGAAGATCAGTATCCTCATTATAGTTGTTTAAAAGAGACTGATGGTGTAAACGGGGAAAGACCAAGAGTTCAGTTTATTTAAATTAAAAACTGTTACATGACCTGTTGTAACCTTTTGTTATTCATTCTCTTCAGACTTGAATGATGGGCCAAATAATGACTTCTCACTTGAACTTTGATTTTATCTGAGCTCTCTCTTATTTTGCCTGCAAAATTCAAGCACACTTTCCCATGACTCAAAGCATGGATCACCATTCATTTTTCACCTGTAGAGGTGTTGTGTTTGCATAAATGTCACTCTTGAGGATGAGTATTAATGGTATTATGCATTGCTAACACTCTGTGTCATGCCTGTCCTGTGCTGGCACATCTGGAATCTGATAGCTCCTGAGCCTGTAGGAGAACCACTGGAACAGCAGAAAGACCATAACGCAGCCTTTAATGTCAGATGCTATAGAATCATATGGAGCACTGGTTCTAAAATAAAAGTCCCCGCGCATTGTTTTCGATTAGCACAGGGAGTGGTGTATCTGGGCTACTCCGTGTTTTTGTAGAGGATTAGCTCCTTCCTCTTTGAGTCTTAGCCTTGCTGTTTAAGCCTGCCTGTAACAGTCGGCCGATAACGCACAAATCATTTCCTACTGCTGCAGGAAGCAATTAGCCCTTGTAAATCACGATCCAGCTTCGCAAATAGATCAATCAAGGGAATCAGCGCCGCGCTAAGACACAGCCGCAAGCTCATTCGAAACGGTTAATGGTCCCATGAATGAGGGAGCAGAACAAATAGTTTGCTGCTTTTATTCTTGCTGCTGTTGCCTACCCATTTAGACAGTCTATTTACCATCTTATATTTTAGCGATTTGCTTTAATTGTGATTTTATACGAAAACAATTGAGATTAATGCCTCAGCATGATAAGAATTTATATGAGCATGTCTTGTTCCTCTTATCAAAGCAAAACCAGTATTGGTTCAGGAGGTGAGGTCTTTTTGGAGCTCAGAAAGCTCTCTGTGGAGGCTCTGCTCTATTGGTTTTAGTCAGCAGATGATACTCTTAACATGGTGTCAGGGGCCCACAGGGGAGATGCTAGTGTTAAAATGACTGAGGTGAAAACAGAGAAGGCAAAGGGAATTTTATGGCATTTTACGGAATTCACAGACATTGAGCCAATGACCAGCAGGGTCTTGCTTGGCCTGGTTGCAATGCTCTTCTAATGCCTTCCTCAATTATCCACGAGCACCTCGTTTGGAAATGGGTTACCACACTAATGGCACAATCAGTCAGTTCAGCTTTTCCTGGCTATCCATTCCAATTAGCTGCTTAAATAGGGGTTTGAGGTAGGATCTGCTAAACAAACGTCATATGAGAGTCCTGGCTTTGGGGAGTCCTATGTGCCAGTATTTATCTGTGACAAGAAAACAAACAAATATTTAATTCTTCAGTCACACACACACACACACACACACACACACACACACACACAACCTTTATTTTGCTTCCCTCCAACACAGCAGACAACTCCATCCCCAGTGTGGCCACAGATGCAGCTGGTGGAACTGGGATTCGCCATAGTTAAGTGCTTGTTACCTAGGCCTATGGCCTGTTTGATCAAAGAATTCTTTTGGCAAAATTGTTTCCTTAATTCTTCAGCATTATATTCAGTTTTCAGTTTCCTCTCAACAACAGCTGTTAAACTCCAGCTATTAATGGTAGCATGGATCGTGTGCGAAGGCTGTTCGGTATTTGGACAGGTGTGGTTACATCTCTCGCACTCACTGCTTGTGACTCAGTCCAGCTGTGCACTGTACCGTTCGTGGACTGATCAAAGCTCTGGAGGCGAGCACCGCGGCCGGTGACAGCTCCGCGCGTTCCCAGAGCTCGGGTCCGATCTCCCGGCAGGGTATGTGGAGGTTACTGCAAGGTAAAGCGCTTGCAGTGGATTAATCGACACACCTGTGTTTGGCTCCCAGACAAGCGATCACGGGAAACTCATCGTGTGTCCGTCAGCGCTTCCCTTGCAGCTGCGATGAACGGTTCGCTGTGCCCTTTGAATAATGCCCAGATGTACGTGCAGATGTGTCTGATGGCTTCCTGTTTTTACAAGTCGTTGAATTATTTGCAATTCCTTTTGGGTGGACCAGGGCATGGGGTGAGACATGAGAAACCACATTATCTGACAGAAGTTTTAACTATTTAAATCAATTTCCTCAAACGGCCTGACAGCAAGTAAAAGAGTTTGAATTCCTTTCTGAGGCTAATCCAGCCTTTGCTGCTAAAGCGATTGGTTTTCAAAGGGCAGAAATCGGTGACCCGCAGCCACTGTTGGTGAACTCTGTACGCAATCCAGCCCCCTGAACAACTACTCTTGTTTGGACAGGTGATCTCATTCTCATTGTGGAGACATCTCTGAATGTGCCAAGCCCCTCAGATAGTCCCAGGATCAAAGGAATCACTTTTAATCATTCTCATCCAGTGACAGGACTCCCAGCCACTCTGACACATTCTGTGTTTTGGGGTGAAACTGGCACAGCAAATTCCATTTTAAAGTCACATTTGATAGTCGAAACTCATCAGCACCTTCCCAGAGGATAATCTCAACCACCCCAACCCGCATTTGTGTAGAGGAGCAAATGAGTGTGATACAAACAGCCATATGCTGTAAATGGTCTAGTAAATGAATGTCAATTATGTGGGCCAATTAGTGTGATGTGTTTACTGTGTAAACAGCGGCTGTTTGTTTGTGCTTACCCTGAAGATTTTATCTGAAGCACTGTGAGAACTGGGGCTCCTTACTAAAACCTCCTCAGCTGTGAACCCCCTGATCCTTTCTGTTTGATTTAATATCCTTGTTTTTCCAGCACACGTTTTCAAAACTAAAACCCCCTAAAACTGCAGATTTGACTGTGCAGCACGAGCCCTTGCAGCGGCCGCATACGTGTTGGTCTGTTCCAGGAACTGAGCTTTTCTCCCCCCTTTTCTTCTTTTCCTGTTACACTCCAGTGCCTCGTGTCTGGTTTGTCACATTAATAGACAATACAGAAGCTGAATAGTGCCCGAACTTGTCTGAAGAAAAAGGCAGAAAAAAACAAGGCTTCTCCAAATGGAAGTGAGAGCCTGTATTCACCATTCTCTATGAGGCTGGACTTGGGTGTGGAACATGAAGGAATTAGGTGTCAGGGTGAAACACTGATGAAGAGTGATGCTCTCAGAGTCTGCTCTTAAATGAAGCATGGGGTGAATTCCCCTCCCTTGGGATTGGATGTTTGCCTTCAACCCCAACTCTGTTTAAGTGGAATTAATGGTCACAGGTAGGTCATGTGACCAGGTGAGAGGGTGGGGCACCTATGAAAGTAAAATTTACACCTGACTCAGGTGACTGTTCTTTAGTACAGAGAAGAGCACAGATCTCTTCGTCATGCAACATGGAACCTCCACAAATCCCATAATAGCTCTATTTAGTAGCTGAATGGATCTTGTTTATATCCGAGTTTAATGTACCACCTAAACTCCTGGAAGACCTGGACTTCATAAAATCATCCAGAGAGGCACGTCCAGAGAGGCACGTCCAGAGAGGCACGTCAGCAGGTTCCGTCACGCTCCTGACCAGGGTCGGCACCCTCCAACCCTGATCCAGATCTACGGCTCTGGCTCTCTCCACCTCACCTTCTGGACTGTAACCCGGGACTGCAGGCCCACAGCGTGACTCCCTGCCAGCGGTGCACCATGTTTGGCTCTGGACAGCTGCTGTCCTCCCTGGGCCCTGGCGTGCTCCGCTCGCCCATGCCTACCTTCTTCCCAGCTTTCTCCAGCAGGCCAGGCCCCCCTCAGCTCCTGATCCCCAACCCAGTGCTCAGCTACGAGCTGCTGCGTGCCTACCTCCAGCCCGAACCCTGCAAGCAGGCCCTGCTGCTGGCCTCACAGCTCCACCTCCCCGACAACAATGGTAAGAGCCACACAGACCACATATGCTCGTATCTATTCTGAATTTATGTGTCGCTGAAAGGTAGCAGAAAAGCCCAGACACCACTACATTAATTTGACTAGTTGATAGTTTTACCTTTGGGGCATATGGTTCATACCTTTAGTAATGCATTTTGCCATGAACAGTTAAGCAGTAGAATAGGCTTGTGTTGTAAATTTAGCCAATAGATTTTTAATAATGTTTATGTAATTCACAGTGTGAGAGGTAATTTGAGTATGATGGTCTGTTCTCTGATAATATCCACCCTCGGAATTTAATGGGACTCAGAATGTTTACAAAGGGTCTGCTAACAGCTCCTAACTAACAATCAATTACATGGCTCTGCTGAAGAGAGCTTAATGAACGCACCGTTAATTAGCCAATCTAGAGCCATTAGTTCTCCGTCAGCCGCTGGCGTTTGTCTAATTGGCGAGTGCGATGCGGCTTCCAGATGAACCGCGGCCAGTGAAACAAAGGCGTGCGCGGGCCAACTACAGCAGCTGGCAGCTGGAGGAGCTGGAGAAGGCGTTCGAGAGCACGCACTACCCTGACGTCTTCATGCGGGAAGCTCTGGCACTTCGGCTAGACCTGATCGAGGCCAGAGTGCAGGTACAGTATGTTAGCGTGGCTTTAATTGTAGAAAACTATAAGAGCAACGAGTGCAACACGGTTCACACAGATTCTCTGAGACCTTGTTCTTTTTTCACTGGAATGTAGCCGTTACAACCGTGTTGATGATTTAAAATCAAGTTTTCAATAAGTCGGTCACTTTTAACTGTATATAGTACACTACAAAAAAAAAAAACTCGAATAAACAGCTAAACAAAAATTGATGAACGTGTCAACAAGAAGTAACATGAATTGAGAATCTGATGAAAAGCAGGTTTCGCGTTTCTCTCAAAGTGCATTTTTGTGCGGCGCAGGTGTGGTTCCAGAACCGTCGCGCGAAAATGCGCAGGCAGCTGAAGCTCCAGGGACAGGCGGGGGAACCGTGCGCTGCCCGAGATGCTGAGGCCAGGCCGCCGGCGTCGGTATCCAAAGGGAGCGCGGAGCCAGAGAGCAGCCAAGGATCGCGCTGCTGGGACGGGAAGCAGGAGAGGGGAGGCACCTCTTGGCCAAAGACTTCCTCAGTAGCCGGGAGCAGTCCCAGACACAGCCTGCGTCGGGGGGCCGGAGACCGGGCTGGATCGGATGGGCCCAGCCCGGAAGACTTCCGCTCCTGCAGCATTGCCAAACTGAGAGCCAAAGCCCGAGATTACGAGGCGGAGATCCACAGCACAGTAGCGAAGGTGACCCGGGAGCGGCACTCGAAAGGGCAGTTGTCCGCCGTAAACGCCAAAAAAGACTGACAGTTGTCCCCCATCTGAGTGCACCAAATCCACTATCACGAGACTAATGCAAATGCGTGAATTCCTGTAATACAAGATTATTTATTGTCACCTCCTACTCGCGTAGATTAATTGACAATGTAAAATGTTTAAAAAAAGACCTCATTTTAGTTATGGATTTGCTTTACTGATACTTTGTAAACTAAGAGTAAGTTCACTTTTGAGTTTCCTTGGTTGGCAGTTAGATATAAATACCATTTCTTTTATGTATACGGTATTTCATTTTCTTTTCTGCTTTCTGTTGTCCATAATATGATCCCTTCTGTGTTATTATTCTGCAAGTGAGCTAATGAATAGACCAATAGAATGTCTTTAATGAATTGGCCAACAGAATTTCTTTAACCCAAAACTGAACAACAATGTATAGATACATATGCAATATAAAGTGGTCCAAAGATCAAAGTGTTTCTGATTGATATCTGTGCAGAGACCCGGGTTACAGTATTACATAATCTACATTCCTGTAATGAGAATAGGTGACAAAATACTTTTCTTATATGACGCTTTTTGGGAGCAATTGTTGTAGACAAAATTCAAGAGCTTTATGTAAAGAGGAAATGAACAATGATCTCCCCTACGGCCACCCCTTCCGCCAACGAGCCTGTTACTCTAACTAGAGATACACAGGATGTCTGCAAGCCGCTCCAAGCTCACTGTGAACACAATGGGGAAGAGGCTGAAAATGACTGCCATCTCGGATAGTTACTTCTCAAAGATTACAGTTCACAAACGCACTTGTCATGTTTTCTTCAACCTCTTTTCATGCCGACTGTGTTTAGAGTTTAATGTATACAAGTATAATTAAAGGCATTTGATTAGGTTAACTTGCTGGCCTCAAGTTTTTTGTGTTGAAAGAGACATTTGTTGTGAGAAAATAATCTATTCTGGTCATATGACATTCTTGTGAAGACATGTTATCGCTTCCAAGCAACAGGCGATTCAAACGCATTTCTGGAGCCTCTGAAGAGAAAAATAGGAAGAGTTTTAATCAGTGATTCAGAGCGTCGTGGCTTATTTGAGGTCAGAAGGGTTGGACCCACAGCGCTGGCTGGAAGACAACTCTGTCTGTTATGTAGAAGGCAGTATGAGTATTCTAAAGAGCCTCACTTGCAAAATTGGGAGATTCGCCCGTTGGCCTGGAATCGCCGCGATGTGAGCACGCCCTCTACTGGTCTGTGATGCATGTGCAGAAGCATTTATAGTATATGCCATGCTGGTTACATAATTATATAACAGTGACATCTAATACATCAGTCTGAGCTTTGATTGGAAATGAACTACAGCAAGGGCAATTATTTGCTTTGTTTTTAATATGGATGTTTTACGTTTTTGTCATCTTCATCATCTGAAAATACACTAATAAATGAAAGTATACATGTCGAGGCCACAAACTTTCTCTTTACTACGGACTTGTGAAAATTAGGTCCTGATTGCATTCATTATGGATAAAGTGAATGGCCCAATAACGCATTGTGTGCTTTTAACAAATAGTGTACACTTACCGCGCGTTAAACGGTCAAACGTACTTTTATCCTTGAAGAAAGTTTTCATGTAGATTATTTGATTTTAAAAATGATCAATCTTTCGATCAGACTTTATCTCCAGCCACTGAACAGCTTCGCTTGGTATGCCTTCGAACGCGAAAGCGGGAATTACCCGTTCATTAATGAAGAAGGGAGGCAATTAACGGTCAGTCAACTGTAAACGCAAACCCCGCCTCCCTGCGTCACCCTTCCTTTTAGGTATCTCTTCGGCTCTTTGTCACTTTGTACAATTATTAACTTAGATATTCCATAACTTTTCCATCTTTAAAAATCCCCCCGTTTATTTATTATTATTCTTTTCCGGCACTGACCTGTAACGGGAGTTCCTGGTGTTTTCCCAGCTCTGACGAGCTCAGCACGGCAGGACAAAGAACTGACCACTCATCTCTGAAACTCTGGAAAAGCAGCTGCTGCTCTGCTCGTGGTAACTAGTTGTTGCTGAAGAGGATGGCTGCCATCAAGGCGTTACAACAATGGTGTAAAATCCAGTGCAACGGATACCGAGATGTGGCCATTGTAAATATGACGACTTCTTTCAGAGATGGATTGGCTTTCTGCGCTCTTATCCACAAATTCAGACCGGATCTCATGTAAGAATTACATTTACTTTAAATAACCTGTAGTTTAACATGTAATTGTTTAAATTCACAAATTATTTAAAGATGCGCTCTATAACTCATTTCAGTATTAGTCTAAGTTTACATTTACATTTACGGCATAAGTTCCGTGTGACAAAAGTAATCCACGGGACAACACGCGTCATATAACGCACCTGTTTGTAGAAGATGTTTACTTAATAGTTACCAGTCATCCCATATCCTCTGTCCACCTTGCAAGGTGAGTATTCAGCATAGATGTCACTATTCTATTCATTGCAGTTACTGCCTGGAGACACAACACTTACTCCCGTCTGAAACTCATAGGCACACATGGTGTACCTCTCTGCATTATCCGGAAGGATTTGCAGGGTGCACCGCTTCTAAAGTTTTAGATATTATTTGTATTTTATGATACATCACTAATGTCTCCACCGCATTCACTGAAGTAACTGCTGTTTACTACGTGTGCAATGAACACGTCCATAACATTGCTTTTTATCCAAACGGGGAAGACCTCATTAAAAGTATTGAACTGTACAGTACTGCTCACGTTTCATGCCTGTTGTCTGGGTTAACTGTGATAAGAATTTAACATTTAAAGTATTATCCTGAATAGGTTTCAGTAATGTATCTAGAATCTATGGTGAAGACAATAAACAAGTGGAACATGGAAAACTGTTATATGCAGCATAGCTTACTTTGGGTCTTCAGTCATTGTTTATGAAGTTTATTTAATTTTAGATATAAACTAACATAAATGTTTCTCTTATGTGTATTGTTTTTATTTCAAATATAACTTTGGGAATATCTTTGGGAATAGAATGAGTTACTAAACATGTAATTAAACCCAATGTGAGTCATGAAACAATGTTTTTGTTTTGTTTCAGAAACTTTGAGTCCCTCAGTAAAGACAATGTGTATGACAACAACCACTTGGTAAGATTTCCTGTTGTAGCAATATTAAAGGAAATGACGCATGTCTATGACACAGGTGCCTTCCCCTCCCAAAAAGGAAAAGTAAAGCCTGTATTTTGTTTCTCTTTTTAATTCCCCCTGTGTAATATTAATGTGTAACATTATATAAGCTTGTCTTACAACAGTGACTGGTTTTTACTGAGCTTTAACTGGTTTGATTGGAATGCCTGTATAATGTTGTCCTTGAGTTGCTCACAAGCATTAGCCTGAATGCTTCTCTCACTGAGCTTTAAGGGAGTCATTGTTTTCTTTCAAATGCATGTTGTTCTTTACACCATCGTGTGTTCAGGTGCTCCGCTACCCCCCTCTCCAAACGGAGACGTCCTCCATCTGCTGTCTAGAGACTGTCGTGTTTGGAGTGATTATGATCAGGGCTTGAGAGGGAAGATGGATGCATTGCTCATCAGCTCTAGGACAGAAATACAGTTTGAGGAATACCTGTGATCCCAGTCTGAGGAATGCCTCAGTCTATCCCAGTTTTAGGAATACTTCAGACTGATCCGAATCTTAGGATCTCAGGCAGATTAGCTGTGACTGGGTGCTAAACAGAGTAACTCTTTAAGTTGCTGATTCAGTCTAGTCTGGCTGCATTCATTGTGGATATGAGAATAAAATGTTGGTTATTTCAGATATGCTTTTGTGATATTTAGACAAATAGAATATACAATTTAATATTCTTTATAATATAGACCATTCAAGTTAAGTGTGGTTTTATTTCCTTTTGTCTTTCAGTTATAGACACAGTCTATATTTGCTATACTCCAATATCCTAACACGAGCTGTGTTAAACATTCATCACATCACGTTTTCACTACATCAACACCTTCTTAAACACAACGATGTACAAGTCTTCTACCATCTGAGGTTACCGTATCCCAATATAGGGAGCCGTGTAATCATACTAACATCTACAATCATCTGTCCCGGTATTATTTTAATCAGCAGGACTGCATTACAGTGGAGGGCAGCAGCTCTGACCCACTGAACTCATTATATCTCATCCCTTCTCGTTATTGTCAGCAGGAGCATAAGGTCTGCTTGAGACTTAAACCTGCACGTCCACAGCTGTAGGTTCTCCAGTGTGATGAGCGTATCTTCTTTTCACCTTCCTCATGGAGCCTGGATTATGGTTCCCTGTACCAGGACTGTTCTTGAAACACTAGTAACTTCAGCTCATCCATTATGAAGTGCAGTAACCATCGACCACGGAACACCCGATCCTTCCTGTCAGGATGAGTTTACGGCCCTGATCCGCTACTGTCATGACGAATGTTACTTCCCTGGTTCATTTAAAATACTAGCCAGCACCACTAGACAATCATTTAGACTCTGACACCGAACTGCTGTTTGAAACTACAGTGGAGATATCGGCTGTCCTGGTGATTTAATAGTACTGAGCCCTTTGAAGCCATGTGTTTGCTGCAGTATGGTCTGCTGTAAGTGCTAGCTGTGTGTGAGGTGGTGCAGAGAGAAACAGGAAGAGCTCTCCGAGCATCTCGCAATGCTCCCTCAACAGCAGCTGTAGTGCTGGAGGATGTGGACTCTGGCCAGCACTGCCCGGTACAGTTTAATGAGTGTGTCTAGGCTGATCTCAAACAAAGCCCCCATCCCAACACATACACACACACACACACACTCCTCCTTCCCAAACCTGGCAGTGTGCACAGGAAATGTGTTATTTATAATGCGCTTTGTGTCCTGTCCCGCACGGTGCAGAGGCCAAAATTTACTGCCTACTGGACTTTTTCCTGTGTCCTATTTAGGGAGCTGTGTAATTTCTTTCTCTTTCCTTCTGTGTTTCTAGATAATTGGCCGAGCTGCTGTGAATTTAGAAAGTGATTGGCAGTGCTCCACTCTGCTGGTTTGGAGCGTTGGTGACAGAGGTCATGTGCAGAGACTGTTTTGAAATACTCTTATATCTATGAAGGTGTTGCTGCAGCTCTCACTGGGCCTGTGCAGTGCCGTGAAAACTGCATAATATATCCTTTCAACAACAGTTTTTCCTGTTGTTTTCTTCTTCAGACATTTAACTTCCCTCCTTTGCTGACCATAACACAGTTTATCGGTTATTATGGCAGTTGAATGTGGTTTACTGAACCCTGGGGTGTGTGTTTGTGTGTTTGTAACTTTCTCAGGCTTTTTCTGTAGCTGAGGACCATCTGGGAATTCCTGCTCTTCTGGACGCTGAAGACATGGTTGCATTATCAATCCCAGACAGACTTAGCATCCTCACTTATGTCTCCCAGTACTACAACTACTTCAACAGCCGCTCTTCTAGTAAGGTCAAACCGATGATGAAGAAAACCACTTATTACTGCTGCATACAAACAAACATTTAACAGTAAAACATGTTTTGTGAATGAGATGCTGTACTTTCACATGGCACTCTCTTGGGTTTCGTATGTAAGGTGTTTGGATGGTTGCACCATCTGCCCCTCCCCAGCAGGTGGCGTCGGTGGCATCAAGAGACCAGCAGAGGGTTCAAAGGAGGAGCCGTCAGAGAAGAAGAACCTTCCCGTTGTTGCGGAAACTCACAACCCCAAAGGACGCGCTGGGGATTGCTCTCCTCTGTCCGTCGGCTCAAAAAACGGCAGGGAGAACTGTCCACCATCCCTGCTCCTTCAGAAGAGCTCGGAGAAACACGCCCCTGCCATCCTAAAGCAGCAGCCTGCTGGCGAGAAGCGACCCCCAGCCGCACGAATCCCAAAACTCTCCCGCTCTCCCGGACGGGTTTCCCCGAGCCGAGTGAAAACCTCTCCGGACACAACAGCTGTGGAGGAGGTATGAGGCTTTGAGCTGCTGCTCACACTGTTGCTTTCATGATCTGAATCTGGTGGCTATTGTTGGTATTTCAACAGACAGGAAACGAATTAGCAGAGCCTGAAAGAGCCGGAAGGGTGGGGGGTGATATTACTGTTTTGGATGTTTTGGTTTATGAATAACTTGTTGGCAGTCCTGGATCAGTCCTGAATCAGTTCTAGGTCAGTCCTGAATCAGTCCTGGGTCAGTCCTGAATCAGTCCTGGGTCAGTCCTGAATCAGTTCTAGGTCAGTCCTGAATCAGCTCATATTAGTTCATTCAAAACAGATTTTCACCTTTCCACCTTGTAGGTGATCAGTCTAGACATGTTTGGTGCCTTTATGAGGTCCTTCACTGGAGATACAAAACTAATGTAGATATTAAGTATTAGAAGCTGTAGTTAGAAGCTTCGATCTGTTTCACCCCAGTCTTTTCATAGATACTTGCCAAAATCTTCATTTGTTCATTTATTTCAACAACAACATTGTTAAATAAATATTTTTTAAAAATTCCGGCTAGTCCAGAATTTATGTTCAAAGTGAAAGTCAGATATTATCCTCATAGTTACCAGTTTTTCATCAGTTGTATATATGATTATGGTTATCCACGATGACTTCCCCATAGTGTTACACTATTCAGCTATATGGTGTAGTTTTGTATCTTTTTGTAAATTAAAATATGTTATACTGTGTTAACAAAAGTATGTATAATCCCAATATCGATTCTGTGTGACATAACCAAGAATTGAATGTGAATGTATGAAGATTTTGGCATATTTTAGTGGAAAGAAATAAGGGGTGAAATGGCTTGGATATTTGATAACGTGATTAGCCTCATCGGTCCAGAGCAAAACTAATCAAGAAAATGTTGTACATGAATTATGTCTTGATTAATTGACTACATTTGGGGTTTTAGAGGAAAATTGTGTACATTAGTATTTTGCTGAGTCATAGCTTCTTGTGTTTAATTACAAACTCTGGCCTAAATCTTGGCCCAATTACAAACCAAAAACTCACCTCTTATACAAGCAGTCATCATGTTAAAACCCTGGAGGCTCAGCCCAGTGATTAAAATCACCCTTCACCGATCACATGCTCTTGGAGTAAGAACATCTGTGAGACTATAAAATCTCCTCTTTGATGAACGTCTGCGCATTTGAAGAAACACGTAGGGAGTGGGAATGGAGTAGCATACAGCAGTGGTCTCTGCCTTGCAGGTGTAGTGAGGGATCTTAGGTGAGTGGAGGGAGCGCAGGTCTTCATTCCATACAAGCAGGTGTAAACCTAACTGTGTCTGTTTAATCTGTTGTTCTTAGTGTTCAAACATCTGATCAGGCATGTGTCATATGTGGATCAGGTGTAAATCAGGTGGATCAGGAGTAGATCAGGTGGATCAGGTATATCAGGTATATCAGCTGGATCAGGTGGATCAGGTGGATCATGTGGATCAGGTGGATCAGTAGTGCCCCTGCTGAAACTCTGGAGTCTTATCAGCCTTTTACTGCTACTGACCTGATTTAAGATGTGCAGAATGAAGAGGATCATGTGCAAATATTATGAAGAGTGAAGTAACGTAACATCTGGTTCATGTTTTTTAATGGGTAATGTATTTTTGGAAAACTTCTGTATTGTTTTTTTGTTGTTGTTCTGTTTGCAGAAGACTGTTTTGGTAGAGAGCTCTAATAAAACAGGCACATTAAACAGTAAATGTGTGGTGTGTGGGAGTCATGTTCACCTGGTCCAGAGACACCTAGTGGATGGAAAACTGTATCACAGGAGCTGCTTCAAGTGAGACCCCCCTTTCCCTCCCATCCTGATTTATTCACTGACACATATGTGCTTTAAGTAAGTTGGTTTTGATGCTGTTTTTTGCTGTAGGTGCTGTGAGTGTTCAGTTCCTGTGAAGAGCAGGGTGTCGGGGGCAGGACAAGACCGAGTCACCCAGTTCTCCTCAACCTATCATGCTCACAGTCACCCAGAAGGGAGCCCGCAGGCCAAGAGTGGACTTACTCCTCCTGGCCATGCCTCCGTGCTGTGCACCCCCGTGAGGGCTCCGTCCCACCCCACGGACCCTGGCCCCACCCCGCAGCCGTGGATGGATTCGGCTCAGCGGACCCAGGAAGCCAGGCGGAAGTTCTTCCTGTCAGCTGACTCCGCCCCGCCGTCCGGCACGGAGCGCCGTCGGGAGCCGCCGGCTGCGCGGAGTGCAGGGGTGTCCGAGGCGGAGCTGGAGGAGGAGGAGACCCGGGCCACGATCGCTAAGAACCTGTCCGAAGGGAACTGCAATAACAACAACAAGGCTTACAGCTGTGGCCTGAAAGCACAGACCAAGTAAGGCTGGTCCTTTCAGCTTCTCTCACTCCTGTTATATCGCGTTTTGCTTGCGGGGGAGTTAGTATATTTAGCTGCAGAGGTTTCTGACCTCCAAATCTGCGCATTAGTTATGTGTTGAGTGTAAAGTGTTTGAGCACCAGGAACACGACTGTGTTGAGCAGGATTAGGGGAGTGATGCACGAGGCCCTGTTCTCTTCAGGCTGGGAAACAGGTGCTGCTCTGCCACAGTCCCAGGCTGGAGGCAGGAGAGGCCCGAGAGGCAGGAGACGCTGATCTCAGCCGCGCCGGAAGGAGCGGCCAGTCTCTTCTGCCCCTCCCCCACTTCACCCAGCCCTAGGAGCGAAGGGTCCCTCCAACCAGGTACCATCAGCAGGGAGCATGCTACACCTCCCTCTACACCTCCTCTCTATTGCCAGCGGGGCTGTTTGCGTGCCTATGACCTTTGCTTATGTAGAATGACACCCTTTTTTAAAATGCTTTTAAAGGTCGCTGGGGACCGATGATCATAAACACTGGCTATGAGTGGAGGGAGCAGAGGCACATGCCAAACGATCTATAAAAGCGCAGGGCAATATTCTACCAGTGCTTGTCCCAGCCTTACATCTGTGTTTCATTTACTCAGTCAAACCGAGGGAGTGGCGTCGTGGTGATGCCGTTGTGGGACGATCATTTGTTTTGTTTTGTTTTGTTTTTCTCCCCTTTGTTTTTCTCCCATATGCAGAGCTTGGCATTTTCATTGTCTGCGCTTCTTTGCTGTTGCTTTAAACAGCATCATTCTCTCCTGCGCACCTCATGTGATTGTTTGTTGGCAGTAATTTGATTTTCCTCCTCTACTGACCACAGACGAAGCCGTTGGGGCCGCAGGGGCTGGAGTCCCAGCCGACCTGCTGCTGAAGCGGCACGTTGATCCGGACGCACCAGCAGTGGAGTAAGTTTGATCTGTCTGCTTATCCCTAACGCCCTCTAATCTGTGCCCTAATATAATCTGTGCGCTAATCTAATCTGTGAGTTGAGGTGGGGGCATGAAGGCGGGGTGAGCCGCCAGAGCTCATGAGCTGCGGCAGGCCTTCAGTCCGGGGGAGGATGAGAGCAAGATCATTCCACGACTTCCCAGACTGCTCCTTCCTCCAGCTGCTCCTCCCTCCAGACTGTTCCTCCCTCCAGACTGTTCCTCCCTCCAGCTGTGCTCTGCGCCGAGCTGCATGCCCTGTTCTTAGCGCTTCTTGGCCTCAAGGAGAGCTGCAGTTACTTAAAACACGTATTGTTACAGATTACTGTTTACCTATTTAAAAATA
This sequence comes from Tenebrosternarchus preto, assembly GCA_025802075.1. Classification (NCBI taxonomy): domain Eukaryota; kingdom Metazoa; phylum Chordata; class Actinopteri; order Gymnotiformes; family Apteronotidae; genus Tenebrosternarchus; species Tenebrosternarchus preto. The sequence continues at coordinate 9,413,099 of JAOYMR010000004.1, read as the reverse complement.
TATCTGTAATCTAATCCAAAGGATTATTATATTACATTAACATAATGTGATTACTCTCTATTACTTTTAGACTGGTTTTTAACCAATTAGTTGACAGTTTCAGAGTGTTAATCTCCTGCAGTGCCAGACAGTATAGCCATAAACAAGCTCCTGTTCTTCTCCTGTGCAGATTTATGAACAGCTCGTGAGAATTGTAAAAGATGGCCATGTAAATATGTCCCTTCTCCTGCAGTCCAGCACTGGAGAGACACCCAGCTCCTCCATTCCTGTAAAACTGCCAGGTTCCACTGACCTTCTCAGATATGTAGATTTGTTCTGACATTGAAGTTCTTTGTACTGAATATGTGACGCTTTCTTTGCAATAGAAATCCCTGGACTCAGCTTTTAGAAATTTTGCTGAAGATAGTATTCCCATTAGAAACTTCCCAGGACTCGACTGGGACAGAGTGTATCTTGAAAAAGAGGATGGTAAATCCAGATTCTTTTTTATCACATTATAACTGGAGTGTAAGCAGGAGTTAATTATCACATAACCAGTGTGTGTTCGGCACGATCATGTCAGTGACTGACAGTTTGTTTGCAATTTATTATTAACACAAAAGAAAATCCATTTCATCAAGATAACTTTTACTTAAAATAAAAGTCTCATGGAAAATGCTATATCCACAAAAATATGTATTACTAAGAAAAAAAATCCTGTTCACAGTCAACAAAGCTATTATGTTGTGTAAATTAATAATAGCCAAGAAAGTCATGAGTCACACTGTTTCCAGTAACAAATTGCAAGGGAATAAATTAAAAGTCCCCAAACTCACCCAGCATGGGAGCAGAAGGCACGGCACATGTTTTAAATATTAGTAGATAAGGTTGAAGCACAAGATTGGAAACGGGTAAGCAGAGGGAAAAAAAAACAACTTCCTCATGAACCATAGTGTGTTGCTTTAACTATGCTGAGGCAGAAGTGCAGTGTTGTACTCTACAAGCAAACAGATAATAATTCCATTTGTGGATGCAGTTGATGAAGCTTGCGAATGGAAGAAGCTGAAGTACCGCTCTGAGGTGAGAGAACGCGGGTGGCAGGCGTGGAGATAGGCGTTGGAGGATTTGTAGCTAAGCCTGTCACATCTTTGCCTGTGGAATTTGGTTTTAGAGGCAGTAAACTAGGGGTAGCCATGAAGGAATTATCGAAAGTAGCTGAAAGAACTAATCAGTGGTTGTGGATGAGCTGCCAGACTGGTTAGGGAAATACCTTATAATGGAATACCTTGGAATGGCTGGAGTGTTCAGTGTTTCAGGTTAAACCCATAAGGACCCGCTGGAGTGCAGAAGTACTGGTGCCAGTAGAGCTGGGCATGTACAGGGGAGGCAGATCTGGATTTTGCGGGTTAGGAAGTGATTGTCTGTGCACAGAACTGTTGAGCCTTATGGAGACGAAACACAGATGAAGGGAGGAGCCTACCTGGTGACCCCTGAGAAGAGTTCATGATGTTGCACTTGCTGGTATGAAGAGAGTGGGTGGGGCCCTTTATTATGCTCGAATGATTTGGCACCTGGTATTTGACATCTTATCCTGTGTAGAATTCCAATCAAAGCTTTAAACACAGGCTGCATGTGCTGCTGAAGCTGCAATTAAAAAGGAATAATTGATCCTTGCTAATCTGTAATGTACTCCTGCTAGTAATCAGCACATTTTAAAAATGTACCAGTAATCCAGTTATTGCATTTTTTTTCCCTGTAACTGCATCAGAATAGTTATGTATTTTTTCCCTGGTTATGTAACACTGTTATATGTATTGTATGCCTTGATTCCCCTGTGCTTGTTCCCAGGGCAACGCTGTGCTCTTGCTTTAAGCTGCCGCTGAAAGAGCAACCCATTATCACTCTGCTGTCTTTTAATTCTAGTAACTAAGATGAGCCTCTTCTAAACATCAATTGCCAGAAACCCCAGGTGAATGTTAATTAGTGAATGTTATTTTGAATGACTGTTTTTCCCCGTTTCCTCTTGTTCTTTGCAGATTTACTGCGGGTGACTGTGTAACTCCTGTAAACAACACTGCCAACTCCTCAGATGACCATGTGATGCTCCAGGCTCCTCCCACCCCTGTGTCTGTCTTCTGTCCCCCTCGTAAGCGTCTGGACGCAGGTGAAGCAGGTCAGTGTTTATTTGTGTAATTTCAAAATGAAAAGCCTTTCTGAAAAGCTCTCTTTACTTTTCTATCAGTTAAAGTGGCGGAGAGTCTTCTTGGTCCTGAAGTGAGAGAGCACCTACAAATAAGAAAATAAAATAATAAAAAATATCCCTTTTACCGCCTGGCTTGTCTTTGTGTTGTATCAGGCTTTAAGAACAAGGCCCATACATCAGCACTGTCTCCTAGCGATGGAACCTGGGCCCCGAGCTCTTCCTGCACCAACCCACCCAGCTCCAGCCTCCCTGATCCACAACAGCCCAGTGAGTGGGGCAGCAGTGTGATATAAGATTTGATTATACGGATTGGTTAATGTGCATGAAAAATATATCAACCAGCATGTCCCTTTTGCCTACAGGCTCTAAATGTGGGAGGTCGATTAACTCCAGATCGCAAAGCTGTGTGTGTGTGTGTGTGTGTGTGAAGATGAAGTCAATGGTGAGTTGTAGGAAGTATTATGTTTTTGAAGACATGTACGATGTTCTTTTATTTAGGGTATAGACCTGGAAATCCCAAAGACTGGTTATCCATCCAGCCTCCACCTGACATCAGTCTCTCCTTGAACAAATCACACAAACCCAGAGCTTCTCCTGCTCAACACCTGTGGCAGGTTTCTAAAGGAGATGGTATGGCTCCATCAGAAAGTTGGAAATGCTTGGCTAACAGTAAATTAAAGCAATTTGTTGACCCGTAAGCAAATGCTAACGTCTCTGTGTAATCTTGACTTTGTTTGTTTAGATTTATTAGCAGTTTTTTTTTAACTATCATTAGAGTTTTGGGGTGATACTGCTTTAAAGATGCCTAAGTACTATTTGTGGGTGCACATGATTTACGTTTTTTCTTGCTGGTTAGGTTCTGAAACCGGGGCTGCGCCGTTCGGAAACAGCCCGGCATCTGAAAGGGTATGTGTGCAAATACTGATTTCGCAGTTCAGCTTCCCGTGTCATTCGACCTGTCTTTGTCAGTTCAGCATAACTTGAGATCAGCGTTTCACTACTGTAACATCTCACAGTACCACACCCCGTCCCTCTCCCCACACAGATCCAGCTTTGCCGCATCCCAGTGGAGGAGATCACTAAGGAGCTCCAGGAAATTGAGAGCAGCCTGAATGATTTGGAGAAGGAGGGAATAGATCTGGAGAGGAGGCTCCGCCGCTGCGAGGAAGGTTGGGGATGAGGCCGCACTCCTCCCACCACCTGTGTTATTACCTTCCCGATTCCAGAGATTTTTATAATGGTTGACCCAGACTATGAGCTTCTCTTTCTGCAGGCCGTTGTGTCCAAGTCTATTTGATTTGCTCAAAGTAATAGAAGGTAAAAAAATAGCCTTTTAGGGAGAAGGGAATTGGTGGTTCACGCTGGTGGTTATGATAGCTGTGCGACTTTAATTGATTTTATAATGAGAAATGAGTCCACTTTTCAGAAAACCCAGTTGGTGGGAATTCTTTCAAGGTTGCGTAGCACTAAATAAGTTAGGTGACACCTAGCTGTAATGTGGGATGAATTTGATGTCAGAGTGTTTCTTTAGACAGGGTGGAGAAACCTGTGTGTGTGTGTGTGTGTGTAAGTGTGTGTGTTTTCCTCCTGCCTTACTCTCAGAGTTGTAAAAGTTGGCGCCTCATTCCAGGCCCACTGGGTGCGAGTGTCCACCTGGGAGGCAGAATTCTGCTGTGGTCTCACGGGGAAACTGGGGGCCAATGAAGGCCGGTGCACATCTGGCAGCCTGTACCAAATGAGGCGAGGTGCGGGGGTGGGGTGGGGTGGGGTGGAGCTCCCGCTCCTCCTGCAGGGTTCTGAGAAGCAAATGGAAAGAGGCGGCACATCGTAGCCTCGGCGACGGCTGAGCTGGGCGACGGGTGCGCCTGATTGGCTGGTTTCAAGGTCACCGCGGCTGCCAGACTCACGTGTCCTGCTGCCGGCAGCCGCCGGGATTTGATGGGGCCCTGTTGCCTCTCGGCCCAAGCCAAATCTAACCCAGCACTTGATCGAATTACGCCAGTGTGCATGCATGTGTGTGTGTGGGGGGGGCGGGGGTGCAGCCCACCTCAAGGCAATGTCAGCAGCACAACATTCAAAGTGCATTGCTATATTAAACGTGGAATAAAACTGACTCTTATTTCAAAGAGATATACACCGAGCATTTTGCCGGAAAATGGTTGCTTCCTCCAGAGAATATGTAATCATGATTTTGGCTTGAGGTAGCATGTCTGTTCTATCACGGAGTCGTTGGAGAGGTGTGCAGGGTTTCCCCCGTGTGACCTTGGCTTGTGTTACAGAGGGAGGTGGGGACATGCTGATGGATCCACTGATGGTGGACTGGTTCAGACTGATTCAAAAGAAAGAAAGTTACATCCGGAGAGAGTCTGAGCTCGTCTACATGTACGTGACTCATTAAATATGAGGCTTATTTCTGCATTACTGTGCTCTGCTCATTAGTAAAAAACACTGCATTAAATACTTGAGGATTTGTGAAGATATAGTTAAGATGTGGATAATAGTACGAGTTTTAGGTTTATATATTATGTTGTTACAGATTAAAGATTAAGATATATTGTTGTTACAGATTAAAGATTAAGACGTATTGTTACACAAAAAGTTACCAGTTTGGAACTGTCTGTAGTTCAGTATGTATATATTATAAAATGAGATATTGTTTTCAACTAAATCATAGTAGAAAAACAATAATAATTATAAGCCAACAAATAAACAAAGTAAATAATATTTAACAAATACTTTTTTAAAATTGGTATATTTTAATTAATTTAATTAATTAACAGTCAAGGTCATTGATGAAAGAAAAGTGTGACACCCCACTGGCTTGGCTAATTGGGTTGGGCTGTGCCAGTCAGTAGAGCACTGGGTTCGGAGAGCAGGGGTCGGGTTGGGACCTCAGCCCAGCGGGGGCCTCAGGGGTCGGGATGGGACCTCAGCCCAGCGGGGGCCTCAGGGGTCGGGTTGGGACCTCAGCCCAGTGGGGGCATCAGCTAGGCCTCCTGGGCCACCTCTCCCTGCTTCAGTGTCTGTTCCAACTCTGCAACAGAGCAAAATCTCAAGACCTGGAGGAGCTGCAGCCAGGCGTGGAAGGAGAGATAAGGAGGCTGATGGATACACCAGGTGAGAGTTTCAACCTAAATAATATACTTATCTATCTTTGAGTACATGCTTTAGTTACAGAGACCAATTACAGTATCTTCAATGTGTGTGTGTGTGTGTGTGTGTGTGTGTGTGTGTGTGTGTGTGTGTGTGTGTGTGTGTGTGTGTGTGTGTGTGTGTCAGAACATCTGAAGAGTCCTGCTGAGAGACAGAGGGAGGTTGATCTGATGAAGAGGCTGGTAGAGATCGTGAATGACAGAAATGCCATTGTGGACAGTCTGGAACAGGACAGACTGAGGTGAGCAGTCACACACATCTCTTATTTTCACACCTGTCTTTGTTTTGGACACATATTGCTTTTTTAGCCAAATTACATCCCAAAGGAGGTTTACCATATAGTTCTGAATTATTACCTAGTTCTGTGATACCTACTCAAAAATCTATGACGAGATAAAAAAATCTACAAAACAATATAGGAATTGGAAACAAAAGCACTGAGCTCTTTAAACCTGGGATTAAAGTCAGAGGTTAATTATTTTCCACATAACGTATTACAGTGTGAACATTTAAAGAGTTTATGGACCGGATTAAACAAATGCTGTTCCTGCCGTTCACACACGTAGGGAGGAAGAGGAGGATCAGCAGCTGGTTGAGATGATGAAGAAACTGGGTGAGTGTGGGGGCTGCTGGGATATTCCCATCTGAAGCACACGGGTGTGAACGCGAGCCGAGGGCCATGGTGTCGTCTCTCTGTTTCGGTCAGGTCTGAAAACACGAAAGGCCAAGCGAACGGCGTCTCTATCAAAGCTGTTCCGCCGCAGGAGTAACAAAACATCAGCAGAAGACTGATCCACGCCGAGCCAGGGAGCAGCTGTACCAACCCTTCACATGTCCTCACACAGTGCATTTGTGCTTTTGGGGGGGGGGGGGGTTTACAGGGTTAGTTTGGTGTTTGTTTGTACAGTAATTAACTTTACCTTAACTCAGATTCTACAGCATTTGTGGTTTGTTTCTTGCTTCTTGGATTATCGTTTGTCGTATCAGTTCAGGTAAATGGTCTGCTGGTTATATTCTTTTACCTACATGTCAAGGTAAAATTGAATGATACAAATCAGTCTGTCAAAGGCAGACAGTTACAGTTTAGGGAAGATATGAAAACATGTGATCGCATGCTTTTGTAAGTCAGAACTTCCACTACTGCCCTGCAGGTGGCACTATAGGCCCACATGCATCTTCACGAGACCCCCCCCCCCCTCAATTTTGTGGAAATGGTAAATTGAGCAGAAGATTTGGCATCACTGAAAGTTTACATGCAAAATAAAGAAATCATGTGCTAATATTTTTTTACCTTTAAAGTACATAAGTACATTGTTATGAAGTGAATACTCCCAATAGTGTATTTATAAAGACATTTTTTAATTCCAGGATGATGTGTCTGAATGTCAATATATGAGTAATATGTGAATAAACTGTCGAAGGCATATATAATAATGAAGTTTGCTATTTTCAAATATCTTTCATTGGGGGAACTGCTTGCAAAGTGAACATTTGTTCATTTTTATTTAAGTTTAATTTTTTAATTACTGGCTCTGTAATAAATCCAGAAAATGTTTGGTTTGACAGTAATTTACTAAAACTGCAGTTATTTCTGTTTGTCTACAAATCTGTAGACAATAAACAAACAAATGTAATAAACAAACACTCACTTTTAGATTCCTGTTTTGAGATTTCCAGCTGTTGACACAATCCCTGAGTTGAATCTCTGAACTACTTATGCAGATGTGAGTGTGTGTGTGTGTCTGTGTGAGAAAAATGTGTATATGTGCAAGGTTGCATCATAAAAGTAGACTCTATACCCAAAGACTTATTGGAACGTAGTAAAGCTGAAAATATAACGGTGTTTTGAACAATGCAGCGCTCCTGCACAAAGTCCCTCCTCTTTTGCCAAAACGCTTATAATACATGTGGATATAATACATAAATGATTTCTGTAGTAAAGCTGATGAACGTCCCCCTTGTCTTCTGTATGTGTAGAACATCACCCTCCTGTCTTTCAGATGTGGGTTTGTCTTTGCAAACTTTATCATGATTGGTGGAGATGTGCGGTCATCTCCCTTTACCTCGATGTGTGCGTGCACTAGAAAAGACGAGCCCGAGAGTCCCGTTAGCCGCGCATGTGCTAACGACTGCCTTGCTCTCTCCTCTTTCCAAATTAAAACTGCAGTACATCGGCCCCCGCTGGTGCTGTCACACTGGGTCCCTGTCATCGTGCACGCTGGGAAAAAAAAAAAAAAAACGCCATTCACATAGCCATCATTTAATATGGGTCTTAGAGTAGCGCTTTGCAATAATTTCCCTGCGTCTAATGTCGTGCCTCCTGCTTCTAGGCCACCCATCCCCGGTTTTTAAGATGCATGAAATTGTGCTCGTGAACTTGGAACACCATCTTTCTAGTCGAGAGAGACTGGGATAGGATGTGGGGTACAGAACACACCAGGCGCTGATGCGGGTGACAGTCGGGACTGAATATGTGCGATATTAGAGTTAATTAAAGCTTTGCGCCCCATCTCCCGCAAACGCACACGCTTCTGCAATTAAGACTCAAAGGCGGGGGCTTAGTGTCAGGGGGTGTCTAATACACGGCTTTAACAGGAAGGGGACCTGATTTGCCCGGCTCCTAGCGACAAGCATTAACAACAGCCTCAAATTAGAGGGACATTAATATTCATAAGTAAAACAATTCGTCCTGCGAATGGCTGGTGAGATGGAAATCCTCTGAGGTGTGCTCTTGCTTGCAACCCCCCCACCACACACACACACACACACACACACACACAACTCCATCCATGCCCATCAAAAGATGCCATTATGGACTGAATACTTAACATATACAGGGATGCTGATAACTGGATGACCGATAATGAAGGAATCGGGTGTGGCAGTGCTTTAGCATCGTTAGAACTCACCTGATGCCAGTCAGAAATCCATGGCTCCTGGTTAGAGGACAGGACTCTGTGTATTGGTGATTTAGGTTTACAAAACAGAAGATAAGCACATGTAATGTAAAATGTTGTCTGAGTAGTTCAGGCCAAGGAGGAGAGGAGGAGTATTTATCATGTCAGTTATGATTCATTTTTGATCTTTTATGGGTGGTGCTACGTTTTTTTTTTTTTTTTGCGGTGTAGATTCTGAACACTCATACTTCATGTCACGGTATCAGATTGAGATGCACTGGGATGGTCCATCTCTGCCCACCCAGTTTACAGCAGGCCCACATGCCATGTGCTTCACTGCTTGTCTTGGAGTGTGTGTGTGTGTGTGTGTGTGTGTTTCTCAGGCATTTTGTGTGTGGTGTATGGAGAGTGCCAGTGTCTCTGCCACTAGCCTGTAATTATGATCCTCGAGGTAATTTTATCAGGCTCATTAGCTCTGAGGAGTAAACGAGAAGCGTGTCTCTAATTTATTGGCTATCCAGACTGGAGACTGGGCTCTCATCAGCCTCATCATAATATTTGTACAGAGAGGCTGACATATTCTGTGCTTCATCTCAGAGCCAGCGAAAGCGGGAGGGAGGACTTTGTTGCTTTAATCATTAATTGCATTCCAAGCGGCAGACTGGCAGAAGGCCTGTTCTGATAATTAAGCATGACTACAGTTACCAGACATGCTGTTTGATCTGCGGCTAAACGCTGGATCACAGCTCGACGCTCGCCTTACATTCCGGCTCTGCACAATCCACTCAGCCCAGCGTCTCCAGAGCCGGGGGATGCGGACGGGGCCGTAGCATCCCGGGCTGCTCCGAAGTGTGCGTGCACTAAATGTAATTCGAATGATGTAACAGAGTCTCCCTTTGTTTGTTTTTGGTTCGTTTTTGTTGTTGTACTGGTTTTATTTATTTGTGTACATGGTTTTTTTTTCTTGCTCCTCATTTCTGGAGTTGTTTTTGTAATTCGTTTTTCAGAGGTATCACTTTGTGTGTCAGTCAGTGTTGGTGAAAAGGAAAACGTGCTCATAAATTTCACTGCGTTAAAAGAAGGAAGAAAAAATTAGCATTGAGGGTAAAAAATATGCATGCTAGCAACTGGGGAAGAAATGGATAAAGTGCATGACTGGAAGACTTGACAAGTAGAGCTTTTCATCCATCTCAAATGAATAATTTTCTCTTCCCTTAAACATCCATAATCCAGCCACGTTATCAGTGCCTGTGCAGGAATCGGCTCCACTCCGCTCAGCTGCACGCCCACTTTGTCCCCTCTGCTTCGCCCTGTTCACCCAGGCGGCCTCTTGCCCTCGCCGGGCCGCCAGGGTTTTGTGCGGCTGGGCCGGGCAGAGGCGGCCGTACGTGATCTGGACGTTCCCGAGCTCTGATAGGACCGTTCCCCCATTGACCTTGAGGCCTCATAGTGGCAGCTCACTGTGGGGATCATGTAAACTGTTCACTGTGGGGACCATGTGAACTCTTCACTGTGGGGACCATGTGAACTCTTCACTGAACACAAGTGGAGTTTAATCTCCTTGTACCACAGCTCAGCAATTAGATGAGCTTCTGCTTTCTTTTTTTCTTTTCTTTTTTTTAAACACGGGTCATCTAAAAGCCCACATTATACAGTAGATATAAAAACTACACACCACTGATAAAATGGAAGGTTTGGTATGAAAAGTTAAACCAAGAAAAAATATGTCCGAACCTTTTCTACCTTTATGATGAAATTGCAACCTACAAACTTCTCTTCTCTCAATTTTAGGGAGAAGATAAAATGTACAATAACCTACTTGCATAAATGTACCTGCCCCTAAACTGACTTTGTTGAAGCACCTTTAGATTTTATCACACGTAATCTTTCTGATTAAGAATCAGTTTGTCATATACTGACTTTATAATGGCATTATTTTTCCATTATTACTTGCAAAAGCAGTTTAGCTGTTCCGGCTCTGCCTCTCACATGTGGAACCCCGAGACTTTCAACTGGATTTAGATCTGGGCTCTGGCTGCGCTATACAAAAACCCTCACCTTGCTTTGGTGAAGCCTTTCATTTGTTAATTTGAAGGTTTTCTTCGTGTTGTTGTCATGGTAAAAGGTGGAATTCATCTTCTTCATTGCAAGTGTTTCAGCTGTGCCCTTAATGTTTTGTGTGGGACCTGACTGGCATGTTTGTGTTCAATAATCCCTCCACACTGGTTCCATGTTTGTGATCAGTATTCCCTCCACCCTGGTTCAATGTCCTTGTTCAATATTCCCTCCACCCTGGTTCAATGTCCTTGTTCAATATTCCCTCCACCCTGGTTCAATGTCCTTGTTCAATATTCCCTCCACCCTGGTTCAATGTCCTTGTTC
>JAOYMR010000004.1:9368081-9394020 GCA_025802075.1 Tenebrosternarchus preto | reverse complement strand
AAAATTTATATTAATATATAATAATATATATATTATTATTCATATTTTCACACTATCTCTCTCTCTCTCTCTCTCTCTCTCTCTCTCTCTCTCTCTCTCTCTCTCTCTCTCTCTCTCTCTCTCAGTGCTCAAAATTTTACAGGAGTTCCCATCACTCTTCATGCACTGTTTGTTGCCAATTCTGGAATTCAGTATATAGAATTCTGCATACAGAACCCCCTAATATTATTTTTGAACAGTGCATCTTTTTGAGGTGTGCCTTTTGACAGAATAAGTTTATTCTACCACTAGAAAAAAAGGTATATAGACTATCCCAAATAAATTAATAAATAAATTATTGGCATTTTTAAATTAATTCATTTGGGTTTGTACTGTCTTGCATAATTATGCTTAATTACATATTTAAATGGGCTCTTCAATTACTTTGGCTTAATAAAATATCATTAGCCTGTCTCTCAAGTTATAAGCTGTAGAGACATATATTAGTCTATCTATTTAAGAAATATTAGATTATGGACAGACTGGGGTTTGCCAAGGGGAGCACAGACCCAATCTGCGTTAAATCTCTGTTAACTTAGAAGCAGCAGCTCACATCAAAATTTGACATCGTAGCTAACAAACAATGTGAAATTTGCATATTAATTAGCGCTCGGCACTGTGGGCTGCATTTCAATGATTGGCCTCTCCTGGCTGTGGGGAGAAGCTGGCCGCGTGGTGGCGGGGCCGGTCCGATCGAGGAACGTCGTGTACCACGCTCTACCTCGCCACCACCTCTCCGTGAACGAGAGCACCTCGTTTGGCGTTCAGTTGACCAGTCCACATCATTCTACTGCAAAACCGTGTTAATGTGATTTATTAATCCTCACTCCAATAAACGGAACCCCGTTTTAGCTCTTGCTGAGCGGGATGTGGGCGTTCTTCTATTGTGCTTTTGAAAGACTCTATCTAAACATAATGGGAAAGTAATGCACTAGTATAGTCCAGACTGGCACCAGACTCGTAAGAGTTCACAGAGAGTAATATTTAATGTCTTTGCTTTCCAAGCTGCAAAACACTGTTGATTAACTCCTTCAATTATGCCACCGAACGCATGAGAAACTGATTACAGCAGTTCACATATATCTACTTGTATTTTAATGTGTTTTACATCTACCGGAAGAGGAAAGGGAAGCTCTAGCAATGGCTCAGAGGCAGAAATCTATAATTAGAATGCAGATCAATTGGGTAGCAGGTAATTTACCTTTAGGGAGGGAAGTCTAATTATTGTCTTTGAAAACCTAATTTAGCATTAAACACTTCAGGTGTCTCTTCTCCTCTCCGTGGAGAAGAGAACATCTATCCTGCAGCAGTGCTGATTCTTCTGCATCTCCTCTCGCTCCTGTTTGATGTTTACATGACTGCTCAAGGAAAGTGGGGGCTTGAATCAGGGGACCCACACACACTTATATTTACTCTCTCTGTCTAATCCTTTCAGGAAAATGCTCCTAGCAGGTAAGGGTGTGCCTGACAGATGGTGTTTGTGAGGGATACTCGCTCCCAGTTGAGTGGAGCTCCAGGGAGCATATGGGTGAGCAGTCTCCGCACAGCGTCCGGCAACATATGTCGTGCAGTGGCCCGCGGTAGCTGAAAGGGGGCGCTCAGGGGGCGCCCTCCCCGGGCCCGCTGCTCGGGGCTGTCCTGCCTGCCTTCGGATGACAGGCTGGTGGGTGGGCGGAGGGTTGGAGCTCGGGCCCGGCACTGCCGAGGGAGCTGCTAGCGGGAGCTGCTAGCGGGAGCTTTGTGGCAGGAAGAGAAGCTGTGCTCCTCGACTGCTGCGCTCTGATGAAGTCGTGAGGTGAGAGAATGGCCCGTAAGTGGAGCTGCGCCTGGGCCAAAGTGGACTGGCGAGGGGAGGAGGCGGGCGGGGGCAGGGGCGGAGGCGGAGGCGGGGGTGGTTAGGACTCCAACTGTCTACGTTCTGCCATGTCCAACTGGAAAGCAAGAAGGTGATAACACAGGGAAACGCCGATTAGGCCACCCTGATCCCAGGCAAAGCCAATTCAGATGGCAGTGAAACCTCAGGGCTGGGGAATGGGAGCCGGCGCCTGGGCCAAGGCTGGGCCGAGGCTGGGCTGAGGAGCTTCCAGCTGGAGCCGAGAAGCCCATTCCATACAGATCCGTCTCTGCCCATCTTGGATGTCTCCGGTCCCTGCTGGCAATCGGGGACATAATATGTTTTGTGTGTGTGTGTGCGCACGGTTGTGTGTGCGTGTGTGTGTGTGTTTCTTCTCCCCCTCTGTATTTCCTGAAGACAAATACAGTCTGCCTTCATGCTATAACAGCCATTACTTAATTGTGCTGGATTTTCCGAGCAGAGTGTTGCTTTAATTAAGCAGCTAATTGCAATGTAGCTCTTGATTAGCTTTGGGGGATGGGAGTGTTCAGCCAGGCTGATATGTTGTGCACACTTCAGAATCATTTACAGAAATTGAAGCTAATTTCGCTCTCTCTGTCTATGGCTGCATTAATTTAATTTAGGTTGCTTTTAGCTCATTAACACTTCTAATTAATACGTTGACATCACTATTAAGATGTCTCTTTGAAATTGGCGTCTCCAGATAATCAGGAGAAGGCTGACGGATGGAATGAGATGGCGACTGGAGAGAGAGAGAGAGAGAGAGAGAGAGAGAGAGAGAGAGAGAGAGAGAGAGAGAGAGAGAGAGCTCTCCATAGGAGAACGAAGGAGATGTAGAGGGACTGAGGGACCTTCATTTGTAAATCACCAGCAGTGTATGATCATGAACTCTAATAGGGCTTTGTGGCAGACTGGTAAATTGGAAATGAAAGGCAAGTTGATTGTTTTAGATTTGATGGAGGTTATGTTGTGTCTAGGAAGGGGAGTGTGTGTGTGTGTGTGTTTGTGTGTGTGTGTGTAGGTACTGTGTTGGATGCTGGTGTTTGAGATGCTGGAGCAACCCAGATGCAGTACACAGCTGAATTCTACGCCCGACTGCCTCTGTGTTTGGGCTTGTCTTGGTAATGAGCAGAATTTAGTGACTATGGGAATATAATCCTCAGGGTGAGGCCGCTATCCAGTTCATCACACTGTCATCACTCTGGGCCGCCCCCCACCGCCCGCAGCCCCGCCTCTTCCACGGCCCACAGTCAAATACATTTAGCCATGTATTTGTATTTCATTTTCAATGCACAGATATCCATGAATGTTTGTTGAGCAAAGACGCCTCCTTCAACAGGGAGGAGGTCCATCTGCTTCTGTGCTCCAGAAGAGAGCTGGCCTTCAACGGCATTATCTACAGCATAATAATAACTGCATAATTAAAACCAGCCAGGGGTGACATTATAGAAGTCTGAACTTGTCACCTCAGATATTAAACAAAGCAGTTGTCAGAAAAGCAGCAGTTCATGACGAGTGCTGGCCAGTCTTTAAATCAACACGGTGTTTGGGGATGTGACGTTGTTACGGACCGCGGGAATGTGTTGGACTGGCAGTAATTCTGATTTCAGTGCTTCGCCTTTGGCGTGAACAGTGAGTTGGACTGTAAATTCTGTTCAACCTTTACAGTAGTACCCGCTACCAACCAGGTTAACATTCATAATATTTTCAGTTCTTGCTCTGATTGTATCATAAATTTGGTTTCCCAACAAAAGGCTTATAAAATCACATGTTCACTTCAAATCACCATACGATGAGGGTAAAATATATGTGCTTGGTGATATTTAGGAGCTGTCTGGATGAAATAACATGGTGAGCAAGTGGTGATGTGTTCACAATTGACTTGCCTTCCCTCCTGGTCTCCAAGCAGGGCCTGCAAATCAACAGGGAGGGAGGTGCAGTACCGTGCTGTTTATTTAACAGATAAATCAATGGTCATCTCCTGCACTTTCCCTAAAAGCTCTTTTCTTTTTTTTTGCTTTGAAGCATTCTCTTGGATGCAATCCTGCTGTAAAAAAAAAAGCCCTTCTGTTTAGCACTTCATTAAAATGTGCCTTGGAATAAGAGTCACCAGGGACGTGATCCGAGCGTCATGTGTAAAAGTCATCAACAGCTGCATCAATTAACCCCCGGGCCCCTAGGGGCCCATTAGCAGGAGAAACACCCTTTAAAATTGCATATGCTTCCGATTACGCCAGGAACGATTCAGGTACCGAACGGCCTTCTGTGCTTTACCTATAGGATTACGTTCGTAACAATGGGACGATGCGTGAACGGCTGGGTCTGTTCACCTGGCGGCTGCCGGAGTGGAGGGCGGATGTGGAGGGTGGATGTGGAGGGCGGATGAGGAGGGTGCGGTCCATCAAAGACATTTTAGACACCCCTAGAAGTTCTGTACAAAGGCCACTGTATATAATTGTTTACGATTGTATTGCTATTATTTCTTTATGGATCACTGATGCTTCGGAGCAGTTCGTGACTGGCTTTGTGAAGGCGTGGGCTTCTGTGATCGAGGTCCTGTTGGAGTTGTATCCGTTCTGACTTGAGTCGGAGGGCCAATAGAAAGATCCTCCCAGACAGACAGGCCTGCGATCACTACGGCAACAACCTAACCAAGTCTTGTTTACTGCTGTCACGGCGTGCTGAATGGACAGCGCTTTAGCTTGTTATTGAAATAGTAAATACTGGTGTGTAGAAAATAAGCTCAGAGGGTAACAGAATTTCTACCTTTCCTGCAACTCTGTTTCTCCTAGAATAAATGCAATCTGCCACTAAACGCACGTTTATAAAACAGATAAATACCTTTAAAAATGTCCCTGTGTGTTATCCACGTTTGAAACAGTGGCACTGGCCCTTCTAATCACACATGTCTAACATGCTCTATATTTTGCATGTAATTAATAGACAGCTATTCTGTTTAATCCAAGGTGAATCTCATTAATTCAACTTTGTCTTTTTTGCACAGCAAGTGATTTTGTGAGCAAAGGTATTTTGAATGTTAATACTGTGTCTTCCTCTAATGCAAGCAGACATTTTGAGGACACCTCAGAGTTTCCGAGGGGTGGGGGGGGGGTAAAACCTCAAAAGCACTCAGACCATTTGTGACGCGGAATTAAAATGACATGCCTCCATCTCCGAATTTTCCACCTAATCCCAGCTATTTTGTTTCGTGGTATATTTGTGGTATTACTCAGGCAAGTTTTTAATGACTGTGATAGGCTGAATCCAGAGGCTTCATCTGCCCTGTCCTTTAGCCAGTATTTTTAGAGATGAGCCCTGTAATTTTGCACCCTCTAAAACAGTCTCCCAAACGATAGCATGAGAGACGAATGTGAGAAACTAACAAGCCCTCCAGACTGGTGCGAGCGTGGTGTGTGGCACTGTTTATCCCTGGATGAACACTGACAGCTCAGCCCCGATGTATTAGCAAACCCCAGACCAAATCAGGAGTAATAAAAATCACTCATTTTGGTTAATGAGGATATTAACAGCCACGGTAGTGTTTAAGCACAAACAAGAACAACAACATTAATAATTGCAACTCTCTAGCGCTCAGCTGATGTAAGCTTTTAATAATTAACAAGTCTCTGTCTTATCCCCTAAAGGGTTGACTCCTATTACCCAACCAAGTTACAAACGGGTAATTACTCTGACACCGGCTGGTCAAAACAGGCATCTCAGGCACTCATCTCCCAGTCAATGGTTGGATTTTATTCCAGTCAGTTCTCTGTTCATATAAACATGTATTGTGATCAAACAGGAAACTTGAATTTTTGGCTTGTTTAGATGCTATTTCTTCCCTATTTGTTAGAGGATTACTCTTTTTAGCTCCTGTGTTTACATATTAGTGCTAATCCAATTGAGTCAACAAGGGCACTTAGCACTGGCTGAGAACTTGCACTTAGAGGGGAAGGGAGTGGTTATTAATTTAAGACTTATTCTCAAATTTAAGCTTTGAGGGAAATATTTCTGAAACATCTGTTCTGACAATCGAAGCAAATGGAGAGCTTTCTACGGTAATGACTCAGTCATGTCAGTTCTGTGATCTGCAAGCCATTCCTCTTTTGGCCTGCAGAGGGTGCTGTGGAACCCTCTCACCCTAAGAGAAGCAGCGGCCATTGTCGCGATGCTAGCTTTGAGGGAGGAGAGAAGCGCCGGTGAGAGCGTGAGGTGAAGCCAGGAGTCTGGAGGCTACTGCATGTTTGGGCTTAGTTATCAGGTTGATTTAAGGGTGAATGGCCGCCTGTAATGAGGATGTTGACCCTTGAGCTCGGTCACAACCTTTCCCCCTGACCCCTGACCTCTAGGACGGCCCCTGTCAGCTAAAACTAATTAGAGCTTGATGACATGTGACGAGTACACTTTATAATGAGTAAAATAGTGGTCTCTGAGGACGTTCAGAGAGATTAAGAAACAATGAAAGGCAAAGAATTGTGTAGCGCAGCTAGTTATAGAAAAATACTGCAGTTTATTCAACATTGCTTAGTACTACGAGTGTGACTCCATTAAAGAGAAGGTCTTGTTAAAAGCTTATTAAATAAACCGGACTGTTGTAACAACGGTACAGTTTGGCTTCCTTCAGACGTCTTCACGTTTGTCTAAAAGCGCCGAAACCCCTCATATCAACAGAGAGATGCTTCAGCCAATTCCCCATGAAGACATTTAGCTGACGGGATCCTCAAACAGCGTTTAATTTCATTTAGTGCTGCCGCTAACCCTCCTGTCACGCGCATCTCCATCTGCTGCCGAATTTATGCCTCATACAGTCTATTGGCTCATCAGCAGACCAATATTTGTGTACTTCGACCGTCCATCCTCCCCTAATTAGTCCCAGATCAATACCCCCAATTGATTTAGCAATACACTTAGAGCTTCAGAAGGTGTCATATAGCAGAGGAGTGTGCAACTCCACCATTAGGAGCTTAATGCGCTGAAATTGGTGGCAGCATTAAGGGGGGGGGGGGGGAGGAGTCCCTCTTTTACCATTAGCCGGCTCCACGGGGTGTGCGTTGACATGGAGCCGCGTCCATGCGTGTGCGCTCATGAGAGTTTTATCATTAATCATTAGATGCTTTCTCTCTCCCCCCCCCCCCTGCCTGGGCTGCTGCTGGCTAATTAAGGTGGTGCTGGGCGTCATTGATGCTGGGGGACTTCCCTCTCCGAGGTGGGGAGGTACTCCTTGAAGAAGGGGTGCGGCAGGGGTGGGGTTTCCGCCTCTTCGTCTCCACGGTAGGGGGAAGGCGAACGGGCCGCACAGGCCGGAGAGGAACCTCAGGGCCGTGGTAGCAACCAGAGCGGCCAGAGCTGGTGTGAACGAAGCCCGGGGACGACTGGGAAGCTGTGGGCTGGAGGAGAAAGGCCGGCGCTCCCTGCACTCCACCCCGGCTGACGAGGCAGACGCGAACAGCGCCGAGAATATGGTGTATCGCAGGGTGACGGCAATGAGGAGAGAACATGCTGGCAAGTACAAATACGACCTTGTTCAGCACTTACTACCAGCGCAGTTACAACCCCCACTGACTCGTCTCAGCACAGAAAGGAGGAGAGTGCCGTTGGTGAATGATAAGAGTCTTTGGTGTGAGGTAGGACCACTCTTGCAAAGTAACACCCATTAAAGGCTCATTTGCACTCCCAGGCACTTCATTAATGCAGGGGATAGTGAAATCACACCAATAGAGCGGAGTGTAACCCCAGGGCACTGGCAGTAGCTGGGGTTCACCCTGCCAACAAACACAACCCCACCACTCATTTACACTGGGGATTACCACTGGCCAGGGTATTTACTGTTCTTCTGTTTACTCACATGTGAGCAAGCACAGCCTAAGACATCATTCATCGTTTTGAGAAGGTTATACCTCATTAATGTAGAGGCTTGGTCATATTTGTTGTATGTACGTATGTTGTATGAAATTGTATAAAATGGTACTAACCAAAAGCATATATGGTAAAGAGGAAGAACACGAAAAGACAAACAAAACCAGTCAAAAAACATTGCATTGGAAACGGTAAAAAAAACCCTATAAGTTATTATTATTAATAGTATTATTATTATTACAGGGCATCAACGTAACACTTCTCTCCAGGCCAGGCTGCAGTTCGGTCGTCTTCCAGCAGATGCCAGATTCTCTCGCCACCTTCTCTTTTCCCCAACGGACCGTTCTGTCGCGGGTCTCAGTGAATTTCCCTTTCTTTTCATCATTCTCTGATGTCCAGCTGCTCCTGTCAACACCTTCTTACAGCAGGCAATTCATCGCTACACACTGGCAGCTGAGACCCCTGTGATGAACTTCAATCTGCTATTCGCAGAGGGGGCTGCACCCCGAGTTCGGCTAATCAAGGGGAAACACCCCCTTTAAGGGGGGAGGGGGCACACGGACAGATTGAGCCCAAGTTACGCCCGTAATTATCTTCTCATTGCCCTCGCGCCGCAAGCTGGTGCCTCTAAAGGCGGCATGCGACGCTGGCTTCGCCAAAAACACCCGCTGACCGCTTCATGTCGAAAGCCCGTTTGTTTCAGGTGCGCTCGCGAACAATTGCGCTTCAGAGCGACCAGTCACACGGCAGCTTTATTTATATTTTAAAGGGCTCCGATATGGTGAGGCATTTACCATGCTCTCTACGATAGCGCGCTGCAAATGTCTCTTGCCGCGGGTTTTGATTATTTCCAAGTTGGTAGAAAACACCCCCTGGGGGCAGTTCTCGAGGCCTTCCGAATTTTATTAAAGCCGTTCTACAGCTGATTACTTGCAGCGAGGTGCACAGGTTGACGCGTTTTTGGTGTGGAGTGTAGCCTCGGCAGGGTCATGTTTAACATGTCCACAGGCAATCAATTCACCTTAACCCCTCATGGTACTCCCGCCTTCTCCACCTAAGCTGTCCTTAATAACCAGGCAATGGTGAATTACTGATAAGGCGTTAGGGTTTCTGACCTATATATCCTTCCCTCTATATATTGCAAAAAATCATCCAAGAAAGAAATGTACCTTTTTAAATGCATGCCCTGAAATTAAATAATCAAACGTGGTATAAAAAAATGGAGAAATTGTATTTCACATCACAGTGTACAGAGTGTGTTTGTTCAGTTCACACTACGGGAGAAGGAGGGACCGTTGTGAAAAAGCTACAAAGTCACTGTTTGACACTTTTAATGTAGCTTGATTAGACCGTGTTAATTTTGTGGTGGTTGGGGCTAATTTTATTTGTCGATTGCATTCGTTTAATGCTGAATTGAATTCTCTTTGGTGCCTGATGACATTTTCAGCTCGAGATAACCTACAGTATAGCAATGGATTTATAAGAATTTTAACTGAATTTTTTAAATGTTGAAATTGTGCTCCTCTCTATGCCTCTGTGTGTAAGTCTCTTAGTATTGATCATTTATCCAGGCTGTAGACTGCTGGATCTTCGTAAGCCACGTGATTCTCACGTGTTTGCGAATAACAGCAGTGTCGGACACTGTCCGGGCCCGGCATATGTAGTACAACTCGGAACAAAGTTTGCAAGTTTGCTTTGCATCAGTTTCTGCTCTGCGAAAACAAACACTATAATTTGATACAAGAGAAAGGTGATTCAAGGTCGGCCTTTATCGTTGGTCCTGTTTAAGGACCACCCACTTTCAACCGTTAAGTAGCCTTTTGTATATTTGTCTCGATATGCAAATATGCAAAAGGATACTTAACCGTGGAAAGGACTGGTTAACATGCTGTAGCCTACTCCGGATAAACCGAGGAGGCCTGTGTTAGAACCACTGCTTAGTCGATAAGATGCAAAACCATAAAATCTCAGAAGTACTTTCTTGGTAATTGAAAAAAAAATCCATAGCAGAGCTGCCTTGCAACAGGCAGTGACATTTATTTTAGACTAGTGCGCCAGCTATGCTCTGAATTCACTGACGAGCACTTTTCTATGGGAGGAAGTGCCACCTTCCATCTCTGTTCTTAAAGGACCATCACAAAGTGACGTGGAGCCTTAAATAACGGAACATTCCATCACGTTTTAAAATGGTCAGCAGATAAATCCTCCATAGTTTTTTTTTTTTTTTTACATTGTTAGCCCATGTTCTTTGTCATATTAAGTACGACTAAATCACAAATAATTGAGAAAATTATTGTTTCTCCGGAATCTTTACTCAAATACAGATTTTGGCATCCTTTAGACCACTTCTGACGTTTCGTACGTCATCATGAATGGTAGGCTGGCAAAAAAGTAATACTAGTATGGTGGCATGTTTTCCCGGCTAGTTGGTGTTAAATACGGGATAACAACAATATCGGCAAGCGTAGTCTATTTAGTTGTTTGCTACCAATACCTATCTAAATATACCATGGTTATAGGCCCGGTAGCTGAAATCTTTACATGTTGAAGAATGCGGAATACTGGAGAATTACAGATTATGTTCGAGGCATATTGCCCGGCATTGATTCAAGATCGCAAGTCGCCTACACTCTGCTGTTGACAATCATGGCAGTTCCATTAGCTAAAAGTAGTTTGTATATAGATCCCCTTTAGAAATGTTCTACATTTTTACTGATGTCCCTCACCAAACTACCGAACATCTAGTAATGCGTAATAATAATGCACATAAAAATGAATTCATTATCCTCCAGGATAGAGTGCACATCTCCCTTAGTTTCGAAAAGCGTGCATTCTACGATCGAATCAAATGCCAGTGGATAAAGTACTGCCCCGTCCATACCCTTTCCCTCCCTCCCTGTAGTCGGAACTACATATTAAGGGAGTAAATACGTTGTGGTATTATTAAAACCGTGCCATCGATTTCTTTCTCTTTTTAGCCGATCGTTTTTCCCTCTACTCATTGCAGAGGAACTCTGATCTTAATTTTATTTTCACTTTAGCTGCTCTCTTTTCGCGCTATAAAGCTACAGCCTTTAGACCATAAAAGGGAGAATTTGTATTGTTCACCAGACGAATTCACTGCCTCCGCTCTATTTTCCACCATGTGTGCGACCTCTGTGTAGGTTTTTACCTAACAAGCATGTAGAGAGTGCTACATTTGCCCCTATTTGACAGTGACTAATTACAGCTAGGATGCGAGCTGCTTGTTAGGCCGGTAGAAGTCAGCGCGGTTTTAGCTCGGCTAAATTCATTATTTTTCCTTCCACCCTAACGACCCCCTGACCCCCACTCCTCCTCACGTAAAAAGCTAGCGCGCGGGCCAGGCTCGATCCGAATGTGGTCTCGCGAGGCCCTAGTGGCCAGTCCAGATTTCTGTTCAGGAGGCCAGGATGCGCGAGCGGTTAGTTAGTTGGGCGTTTTTGTGTGTCGTGGTGTTGTTAGAAAGGCTTAGAGGAAGGATGCGAGTTTGTGGGTTTAAAGCAGAGAGACAAAAACAATGGCAGAAAATTAAGCGGGCGGCTCTGTTTCTGATTTTTTTTTCGCCCTGTAATTTGCCTCCTCAGCTGTTTATTTCTCCATCATTCTCTCTCAGTGTCTCACGTGTGGTTACCTGATCAGTTGACTGGGTCGTCCGTGTTGTATGGCGCGGTGGAGGCGGATCGGTGAAGCTCCTCCCCACGTCATTTCTTTCAGCAATTCGTTCTACTCCCGAGTTACCTGCCTGCTGTTTGCTTATTTATGTCCACTGTTTAGCCAAAACACTTGCAGGGGGTCTACCAATTAAATCAGCGTGGCTTCCAGGCCAGGGGGAGTGGTGCTGGTGACTTCAGTAAGGTGCTACGTGCGTTATTTCGGCCTGTACGCGTTGACGTAACAGACAGATGGCAGGCTGGGAACGAAGATAGCTCGAGTCCTACCTGAGACGGGTGATCTAATTGATCTAACATTGTTGTTTTTTTTCTTTGTCTCTATTATTTTGTTTGATAATTTCTCTTTTTGTTCTTTGTTTTTACATCTTCTTTCTTCATCACTTTTGACCACATTCATCAGTCTACTTGACTCCACCCCCCCTTTCCCACCCCATCCCCCAGCTCTCTGTCCCTGCCATGTCCCTGGACAGATTTCAGTGTTTAAATTTGAAAATGATTTGTCCTGCCCTCTTAATAATAGATGAGAGTGCCCGAGTTTGGGTCCCTTCAATAAACACCCTCTCACTTTAATTAGTGTACAAAAAGCCCGGCCTGTTGAGGACTCGGAACCTGGCTCAGTGTTGGTAATTAAAACTGAAACCACCGAAAGGAGAGAGGTAGGGAGGAGAAAGACGAAGAAGAAGAAGAAGAAGAAATAGAAAGGGGGGGGGGGCTATTTTTATCGCATGTGCAGGCTGTTTGGTGCTGAGTGCCCGTGGTAGGTTCTGCAATAAAGAGTGATAATGAAGGTGTAAGAACTCTAGGGGCCAAGCCGGGCGCTCGCTACAATGGCTGCTCCCACACCAGACTGAAATACAGGGAGCAATTAGAGAAGGCTGCGTGCAGACTGGCCACTGGAGATTAGTTAACACCTCAGGAGCTGCGCTTTAGGACAGGCACATGCTTGTTTTCCCTCCCCACTATTTGCTTTCTTTAAAAAATATATATATAACACGCTAATGCCATAATAATGGGAGCCTGGGAGTTTGTTTGTCTCATCGAAACAAGAGCTTTTTGTGGTAGACAGTGAACAGGGTTGGGTTGTTGCTAGTGTTGGGTGATGGGGAGGGTTGTAAGAAATGTTTCTGTTGATTTCGATTGCCGGTTGCCTGTTTTGGAAGTTATTGCTATGTGAGATCACTATCTGGAGTGGCAGTTAGGATTACGGTCCTGGGCATGTCGTTTTTCCTGTTTTTAAAGTCATTTCGTGGTGAGCACTCTAAAAGCTATGACTACTAAAAGCTAAGTCTACAGCGGCATGCTGGTAACCATAAGAACCAAATCACTAATCCAAAAGACATTGTTAATAGAGGCCACATATGAGCTGTTAAGCCTGTATATTCATAATGTTATATAATTGGAGTCATAAAAAGCCAATTAACTTCACCCACCCCCACACACACTGACACACACCGCACTGAGACACAAAAAATCTGTAACTTCTGGTGGAATAGGCAGGGAGAGCATGTAGCAGCTCATCACCAGACCTGCACCCAGTAAATGGGTTCTGCACAAATGCATGAACGAAACAAGTGAGTAGACGAAACTGTTGCCCTGTCTCTCTCTCCCTCTGTCTCTCTCTCCCTCTATCTCGCTCACTTGCTCACTTCCCCTGTTTTTTTGCTCTGCATCTTTACCCCCCAACCCTCCCCTCCCTCCGTTAACACGTAATTTTCTCGGAAGAAAGGGATTTTGCCAAAAAATATTTGCTTCAAGGAAAAAATAACAACAGTCTAAGGCAATATTGGATCAGTCAAATTTGAGCCATTTAAATGTGAATGTGGGTGAAGTGGAAGAGGCAGACGCTGTTAAATATGATGCTTGAATGAAAATCTAACCCTTCCAATACCTCTAAGCAATGTAACTCAATGTGATGAATTAAACTGTAAACGGTTCCTTCTCTGTGTGAGTGTCTTCCAATTTAAAATCTCATTATTCATATAAGATCCTGAACAAGGTGACTCTTAGGATAGATCGAATAAGTGAAGATAATCTTACCGGCTAGTTTTATGCAAATAGCAAATGTATTGAATCAACTAAAAGGAGAATAGAGAATGAAATAAGCTAATAAAACAGGGTTGGGTTAAAACTCAGCATGAATTGTGCTTCTGACTGTCATGTGTCTTGGATTTCAGCTTTTGGCTTTGTGCTGTTTGAAACTGTGTTGGCAATGGCATCATCGGCATCATTCGAATGCCTGTGTCATTTAAGACTGACTCCTTTTGGTCTTGTTTCTGAATTTTTTCCAGAAACCTTCTAGCATGAAGTGCTGACTGTGTGCACCAAGAACGAGGCAGAGGAGCCTTCATTGAGAAGCTCCCTGACAGTGATCAGCTGAGTGCCAGAACTAGGGCCTGGTACCGATGGTGTCCACTCCAGAACTAGGGCCTGGTACCGATGGTGTCCACTCCAGAACTAGGGCCTGGTACCGATGGTGTCCACTTCACTAAATATACTAATGGATTTTCACCCGAAGGAGTGTGTCACAGTTGGACTGTTGAGAAGTGACCTCACACTCCTAGACACCCTACACATGTGAGGCTTTATGTTCATCCATTATTCACTCCATAAATAATGTAAGATTCATTACATAGAAGTGTGAACTTTGACTGTTTTTTTTTTTTTCTTGCTCTTTTCTACCAGACTGGATATAGAGCTAAAATATTAAGTGATGCAATTTGTTCTTGACCCAAAGGGCAACTCTGAAATGACAAATACAATCATACAATTATATCGTAACCCTTCCACATATAGCTCGCAGATAGAACTCCTCAGACAGGGCCAAGCGTGTTATGAAGTGAAGAAATTTGTTGTATTTATTAACCTGTGAGATTAACCTTGTCTGGTAAGAATACACTACGCTGGGTATTTAATTTGTTCATTCTCTGCCTTTCTGTGTATTTACTCACTGCCTGACTGTTGTGGGCAGTGTTTTGTTTGTAAGGTCATCTGGATTCCAGTGTTCAGCTGGGTGCACTGTATATCAGCCGACTTACACACTTTAGACTAATTATCAATTTACTTCCACTATACAGAGAACTTACTTTCACTGAAGGAAAAAGTTGTTTGTTTCTTTCTTTTATTTTTTTAAGTTTCTGTTGGTAGTTAAGAGTGTTGGTACTGTGCAAGAAATCCTTTACAGAAGCTTTTTCTGTACTGTGGATTTACAAGATTTATAGCAAAGACAGCTGTGTGTCAACTGCACAGAGCTTCTGCACACACACACACCCAGACCCCCCTTCATTCTGTATTAGAAGGTCCTTTGAACAGTGGTGTGCTTCCCCCCTGGGCTGCTGACATGCCGTGTGAATGTGAGGATGTGAAATTATACACGTTTAAGCATAACTGCTCAGAATTAAGGGGTGAAGTGTGTGTGTGTGTGTGTGTGTGGGGGGGGGTGTGTGTATCTCAAGAGGCGCAGTGTTTTACTGCTTGAACAGATTCACCACATTATACTATATTATACATGAACCGGCTGTAGTTTTTCCATCATCACGGTGGCAAGATCAGATCTGTTGTCAAGAAAATCTAAGAGCCAAAAATGTTATACTGCCTACAGAACATGGTTATATGAATGCTCCAGAGTGTTAGACCCCTCTAATCCATGACAAGCATCATCATAATCCAAGCCATGTGGTTAAAGCTCTAAGAAATGAACTGAATCGATGGAGGCCATGCACCTGTTCAGGGGTTGGGGTGGGGGGGGTTGCTGTAGCCAGAGGAAGAGGAGCATTCTGGGAGCAGGACGAGCAGGTGAGTCAATTGATTCTTCAAGCCTGTCAGGACATTAGTGGAGAGGAAAACAAATCTGGAGGGTCAGAGTCGGGTGGCCGGCCGTGAACAATCTCTCCTTCCCCTTCCTCCTCCGATTCCTGCTGGGCTGTGTACATCTGCGGAGGGATCAAAGTGGGAGAACCTGGCTTCATGACCCACTGGCTCCTGCACACCGTGTCAGCAGCAGACAGGAACCAAATACATCACCTATGATGAAAAGCCACTGTGTTAGAAATGAAATACGATCTACACTGAGATTTTCATTGCAAGATACATTCCAGAGCTCCTGTCTCTGCAGCAGGGCAATGTGACAAGTTACTCTGTACAGGTAGATATGAAAAATAGTTACATACACTTTAATTGGTATTTTAAAGAAAACTTTTAGTCTGTTAAACACAACATCATAAACAATTGGAATATATAAAAAATGCTCTGTGTGTCTGTGTGCTCTTCAGACCGTCCGTCCTGTTTGATCTGGCAGCATATTAATCATTTGTGTCAATAAAAAGCGTGGTAAATGCAAATATCCGGAGTAGCTGTCAATAAGTAACCATGAAAACAGTGCAAATTAACCTCTAAATGTCATGGGAAAACCCAATACCAAATCCATTATCCACTGATAGGTAGAAAATGCTCATATTTCTCTGTTGCTTCACAGACTGGGGAGAGCTGGGTGAGAAGGCCCCTCCCGCCGGTACCTCAGAGACATGTTCAGATTCGTGTCCTGACGGTATCTTCCCCCGCTACAGTCTGGATTCATGCTAAAAGTGTGAAGAGTGGAAAAATGAAAGTTTTGGTGTATTTATCTGCAGTATGATGAAACTGAGCGTATGCAAAACCGCCTGCACAATACAGGGCACAAACGAGCAGCTTGATGTATCGCGGGCTGCTTTTAATTGTTTCGCAAAAGCTGGAAAATTGTGCACTTGCAAAAAGTCTTTGGGAGGTAATCAGTGAATACAGAGGCTGTGTAGCTGTGGAATGAACTTCTCTCAGGAATGAATATGAACCCCTGCTATTGTCCTTTACTGTTGGCCTGTAACTAGTGGAGATGCCACTCCAAAATCACAGTGGTGATTATGAGGACATCCAGGTAATCCATTAACAGAGATTCACGTGCAAATGAATATTTGCATAATTTTAACAGCACAAAGCCTTCTAGTATTAACCCCACTCCTCAAGCTTTGTTATAAAACAGGTTAGGATTTTATCCCATCAAAGTACATTTTATGGAAATAGTGTAATTTTACAAAGCAGCTGATAATGGCAAATGATGATGGTGGTGGAGGTAATAATGTTCATAGTGATGTGTTGATGTGTTCTGGTATTGTCTTGGTTGTGTAGTATGTAAAGTTGGCAAACTGAGCAATGCAGTGGTCTTAAACCGTGACTGCCTGTCCCTGCCACCAACAGGCGCCTGTCAAAAACAGCGGAGAAGACAGCCAAGGATTTGAAGAGTAGTCCCAAGGAGTCTGTCATGACAGGTTATCTTTTAAAAAAAAAAGCCATTGAAATGATGACGATAAATCTGGAAAAGAGTACAAATCCATGCCAGAGCAATTCCTTTCGATGACAATATCAACAAAAATGTCAACACACGAGGGTTGGAGCGTGTTTGTAGCAGCGAGCACATGCTTGATGGGCGAGGTGAACGTGTGCTTGACAGAGGTGAAGAGCGGTCCGAAATACTTGGATAGGACATGTGCCTTCTCTCTGCTGCCTATGTGAAGGACCTCTGTGGTGTAGTATTTGTTTTTTGTTGGGGTTTTTTTGCCTACTACAATCCACTGCATTATAGCACAGAGCTTTCCTTAAGTTCCAAATATATTTCTCAGTGACATTTCCAGATGATCCCACGTTTCGTCTCTGAATGTCTCCTCCCTGACTTATTAAAAATATATGAAATTCTATTTAAAATGAAGAGGCTGTGTTATGCTCTTTGGAAGTATTTTATTACAGGCTATAAGAGAGCTGCGTGTTTGTTTGCACTGACAGTGGGCCTCTTGAGCAACAACTGAATTTTTTTGCATATATTACTCAAGGGTATTATCCACAAAGGCAAAGTACACTTCCTGTCAGGCCATGCTTTCGTCAGCCATTTAACGGAATTAGAAAAGATGAGCTGGTGTAGAACAACATAATTTGTGTGTTTACACTTCCATTGTCTGCCTCATGCAAATGATTTGGTTCACAATGGCAGGGTTTGTGTGTTGGTGGGTTCCTAAAAATCTCCTACGCAGAATCATTTCCATAACCCCTGTGTGAGGTGCCAGTGTTAGATCATACCACTGCTATGAACTAACACAGGTGAAACAGTTATGGTACAATTAGAGACAGGCAGTACAGCAATGGTACAAGCTAACACAGTTACATGTGTTAGATTGTCCCATTGCATGTTGTGCCTATGTTAGATTGTATCATTGCTGTGGCCCCTGTTAGATCATACCATCACTTTGATGACCGTGTTAGGTCGTACCATCACTTTCATGACCGTGTTAGGTCGTACCATCACTTTCATGACCGTGTTAGGTCGTACCATCACTTTGATGACCGTGCTAGATCGTACCATCACTTTGATGACCGTGTTAGGTCGTACCATCACTTTGATGCCCGTGTTAGGTCGTACCATAACTTTGATGACCGTGTTAGGTCGTACCATCACTTTGATGCCTGTGTTAGGTCGTACCATCACTTTGATGATCGTGTTAGATCGTACCATCACTTTGATGACCGTGTTAGATCGTACCATCACTTTGATGACCGTGTTAGGTCGTACCATCACTTTGATGCCTGTGTTAGGTCGTACTGTTGCTCTGTATCACTCACCCCTTCTTGCTCTTTGTGTAGATAATACTGATAGACTTGTTTGCCCTCTTATGATAAGATTTTCCTTCAACTACTTGGCAAATACAGTTTATATGTTTAATGTTTTGTGTGCAATTGCTAATGCTTAGGAAGTAGATGTTATTAGATGAGGCCCATTAATACCTCTATATAGACACAAGGCTCATAGCAAAGAAAGTGCTGTGGTTCACGTCTGGGTGAAAAATGACTGCGGTAATGTGATGAAATGCATGCTGACATTTCAGAGAATCTTTTTTTAGTAAAACTGGCATTGCTTCCCTTTTGGACTCCCCCACTGGCTCTGTGGGGTCCAGGTTGTTTTAACATTTCCACCTCAAGCTTTTCCATACTGACACTTTTACTCACATGGGCTTGAGGGAGGGAGCTGGTCAAGATGCTCCCCTTCTTGGTGCTCTGTGGTTCTGTGATTTTAAATGTTCTGTGCTTCATCATGTTAAAAAAACAAACGAACAAAAAGACAACCATAAGTTGTTATAGGTGCTGTAAGTACATTATTACGTACTGAATTTAGAAATACATACTAATATAGACTTCTATCCTATTTAATGGTGATCGGAAAATTTGGTCATTGTTATATAGGATAGTTATAAAAACGGTAGTGTCTTTAATCAGTGGACTTTTAAGAGGCCTCCCCTGAAGTGGGAATGAAAAGGTGTAGCTATCTGGCATTGGGTGGGATTCCCCCTTTGAGAGCGCTAATTACTAACTGAGGACAACTCGCTCTTCATCACTCACTCTGTCACTCAATATTAATACAGAGCACATTGACATCTGGCAAGCTGTCTAGACATCACCTGAGCCATACCTCAGAGCCTCCTGGTCTCCTGCAGACATCCACAACTACACTCTCCACACCGGAGCCAATGAGTGACTAATATTGCCATGATCGCCCAGTGTTAACATCCTAAATCTATATGCCCATGAAAAGCGAGAGCAGGGAAATGTTGCATTAGAGTTTCCCTATAAAAAAAAAAAACCACACACCCTCGATTTTCAATTCCAGAAATCTGCTACATAAATATACCTTCACGGCTACTGCATGAAACCAACTTTAAAAAAAAAAAAACCCTGAATAGATTTTGAATTTTAAAGGCGAGATCAAATGAAAATCGCACAAAGGAGGCGGCAAGTGGAATTGAAAGTGTGATACAGGAGAGGGGGTGTGGATAAAAACCGGATTAGACACCGCAGGCCTGGTTCCCACAGATTGCCTGAACCGAGGGAGCAGATTTAAAGCAGGTAGCGGTATGTTGACAGGTTCACTTGTGCGCAGGCATTTTTTTTTCCCACCTCATTTTCTGCGTGTCGTACACATTAAAGCGGCCCCATGTCAAAACCTGTTTACATGTAATCAAAAGGACTGTAACATGTTCCAGTCAGGGTAAGTCATTCATCAGCAACTCGGATGATGCGACAGTCTGACTCTTTGTTTCTCTGTCGCTACCGACGGAGCCGGTTCAGCAGCGAGAGCCAGCGGCGCTGTGGTTGAACGCGCGCTTCTGTCTGGGCTTCCCCGCGCTGCCTTCATACTTCGCTCCTTCTTCCTCGATTTTGCTGCATCCGACTATGTTCGAGATGTTTTCCTGTGCGTCAGCAAGTTTTGCTAGATTAAAGAGCGGCGTGTGTAATGGGATGAAGAGAGACAGCCGCCCTCCAATCCCAGGCCAATTGAGTGTTTTTAATGCAATTTGTGAGCCCCCTGTGCTAGTAGGATTTGTTCCATACTGTTAGATGTGGAGTCAATTACACGTATCTCTGGAGTAAATTTTGGTTGAGAAACTGCTCAGATACTTATTGCCAGTAATGAATATGTGTGTATTAAGGATTTAAGACACACGTGCACGTAAGTGCAGTCAATATTGTGTGTTTTAATGCATTTATAATACTGTATATTTCCGCCCCCTTTCTTGCTGCTCAACCTCAGCTTACCAAGTTTGTAAGCAGTAAAATGTAATGCTTGTGTATTTTAACTCTGAAGATTCCCCCGTGGTGTAAGTATTATATCACAAAACCAGATGAGACTGTAGCTCCATGCATTAATGTATAAGTCTTCTGCCGACTCAGCTCTTGTTTAGAAGCTAAAGGCCATATCTGTAAAAAACATGATAAGCAGGCAAACCTTCAAACAGTCTTTTCAAGACACTGTTTGTGATTATCTGCCATTGTCCTTGTAGTATGTAGCTCTGTGCTTGTCCTATATGCTATGAGACATGCTACAGTGATGCACGGTGCTTGTTTTAGATTATCTCTATATTTTATATCTTTGAATGGACTGCAAATCTGTTGAAAATACATGCAGTGTGCTCCATTAAGAGAAAGGAGGAAAAAGGATTCAGATCCAGGTGACCCCCTTAATTTGAAGCCATTCCAGAGAGACAGCTTAGAGAAATATGTGAAATCACAGAATCAAAGAGCTTATTAGCTCAGTGATGGTCTACTTTGTGTGGACTTACTGGTAAATGGAAAGCCTTCCCTCCATAATATTGTTATTATTGAAAATGTTCTATATGATTAATCATAGATTTGAAGCACCCCCAATGACTTACCGGATAATGTTAACAAATAATTCTTCCTCAAGGGGGTTCTATTAATAATTTTCATATTCTTTCCAAATATTATTCCACCCACCTGCTGGGAGAGCTTCGTTTTTTTTTTCTTTCGTTTTGTGATCATACATTATTTAGTCCCTTGCCACATCTAATAAATGATGTTGACATATGCTCTAGGAGGGAGCAATGCCTGGCAATGTTGGATGATAAGCTTCTTTGCATTCACACTGGATCCAATTTTGGCCTATCAGCGAGTGTGTCTAGGGCTGTATACGTGGTCCACTAGGCCTTGAGATGTCCTGGGGCTTGTGATTAGTGAAAGCATGGAGATAAAAAAAAAAGCAGAAGGGGGAAATCATCTAGGGAGTTGGAAAACAGAGACTCGAAAACAGCCCTATCAAACGGCCGTCCTCTGTCACAGTAACGCTCCCCTATTGCTACAGAGCGCTTGATTTCCAATTTCCTACAAATATCGCTGTGCGGATTTCCCCAATTTTAGCGCGCTGCCTGCAGCCGCCTCTGTTCTTCTTTTTTGCCCATGAGAGACTATTTCAGAGATCTGCCAGTGTTTGTTTAAATCAACTAAGCAAACGATCCTCAGAATTATTATTTTAACCTCGTGAAATCATTCGCGTCGTAAGTTTTAATCAGTTGTTTGAATGGATTTCGCAAGGGATATCTTTAAGGGATATCTTTAACGGCTTTGATGTCAAAACATGAGCGGGATGTGAAAACATGTAATCCCGATCCAGTTTGAATCCGTTTAGGACTCCAAGATGATGGGTTTATGTTTAAAGGTTTTATTAAGTCATGCTTAACATTCCAGTTTAGTCTACCAACTAGGTTCTGAGAGATATTTTAAAGCATCAGAGCAGACCTGACTATAGACTAAAGAACAAGACCAGGCTTTACAAAACCATGGCTAGCTTGATTAATGTCATCTAATTTAATGCTTGGCTTTGATTTACACAGCAAATGGACTTTAAGATTAAAAGCTCAGCGGGAGTGAATTGCATTTTGACTGCAATTATTTGTTCCATTTTCAACTATTTACAGCTAAAACAAGTAGGAATACTGTAAACTCTGAGAATCCATCGTTTATTATTAGAATTATGTTTCCTTTTATGCCATCACAGGTATTCTGTAATTAATGTAAACGTTTTTTGAAGGTCCTGGGCACAAGGACTCCGTCATTGCAGTCGTGCGTTGGTTCATGGCACACCGTGTAGACTGCAGGGAGGAGTGTTCCCTTTGTGCAAATGTTTTCAAAGACGTTCAGGGAATTTGTTTTCAAAAGCTTCACTGGCAAATCAATTTAATCAATTCCTCTCCACTGATTGTTTGTTATTTTTCTGCTGACCACACTGCAAGGATTAATATTTGATTAGCCTTTAGGAGAAGTGGAAAGTACTTATTAACCTTATTTGTCAATCTGTCAGTGCTACTCTCTGTATTGGCCCTTGCTGGAGGGAGAGGGCAGAGAGAGAGAGAGAGGGAGAGAGAGCGAGACTGAGAGAGAGAGAGAGAGAGAGAGAGAGAGAGAGAGAGTGAAAGCGAGACTGAGAGAGAGGGGAGAAAGAGGAGGAGGACTGTTTTAATTTCCTCTCCTGTCTGTCTCTCGGGGTAGCCCCTCTGTAATTAGCCACTTGGGCTCGAACATTCATACGTCTGCTATCAGTTTTTCACCACTGTAATCTGATCATTTGAAAACAGCCTCCTTTGCGGTGTGAGATGGTGTATACATCATTAACTACTGACGTCTGCTCTCTCTTTGCAGGGCCTAGACAAAAAAGCAGGATATTTTAGTAAAATTAACTTGTGCGTTTCAGCAGATTGGCGTCGAACGGGCTGTCCCGGTCGTGGTGTGGCGTACGCGCTGTTTGGCGTGCGGCGGATCAAAGCGGTACGAGATGATCCTCATCGATCCTGTGCTGATGAGAGTATTCACAACCCATGCACGTCTCTGAGCTCACCACAGACCCTCGTTCCACTACCACCCCCCCCAAACCCCCTTTAAGGTCCCCCACTTTCCCCCACGCAAGTAACGCATCAGATCCAGCCGCGCGTCCGCTAATGATCAGACGTCTCGATTCTCGATGCAGTGAACGAGATGGTCCGTGTGGAGATGGTCAGATGTTCCACTGGGCAGTTATGCTACGTTTATTCCACAACCGGCCATGAGTTTGCTGGTTTGCTGTGAGGTTGTGCTCTATGTTACTGCAAGGGAGTGTGCTCATATACCTAATGAATTACACAATTCATTCTGACCCATTATACATCTTCTGTGATATGCTGGAATTGAGTTTGCGGCTCTGTAATTAATAATGCCTTTGATATTTTCATTTATTTGTAAAATAAATCATGCTTTATTGCAAGTCGGGTCGTTTTCATTAACTTACTTATGCGGGAAGCCAAAATATTTCAATTCCCTTTTTTTGAAAATTGATAAGTAAAGTTCCGTGCTGTAACTAGTTCATTTTTCATTATAGTAATTTTAATTAAGTAATTTCTGCACAACACAGAAATTGACTGTTTGTATAATTGTTCATTATGGTTCTTGTTTTCCACAATGGTTAGATTAAAATTCCCCTAAATTGAGGAATTCAAGAAATGATTAGTCTGCTACCCCCCCAAACATAATTCATAATTGCCTATAGCTGGAGCAAAGGCATCACGAAATGAGAGTGAATAGTAGATAATGATAACTGTGGTTTGAACAAACACAAATTCATCTGATAGAGAGAATTGCTCCAACACACTTCTAATGAGAATGTTCCCTATTCTTACCAAAGAAGAGCTTTTACCAGGAAATGCAAGGTAGCATGAGCAATGATTTTCCTCTATTGTAATTACTCTTTAGTAGATATTTTTAGAAAATAAAATAAAACGGCGACATGAAAATAGCTTTCTGCCACACTAATTAATACATTCCTTTTCTGCTCATTTCCAGGGTATTAAAACGCTTAATAACATGTCAGTGTTTTATATAATCCAGGAATCTATATATTTTTGTTCATCATGATAAGTTCTCCTGCCTTTTCTGGTTTTCTCACTGAAGGCTCTGAGGTCTCATGTGCTCAGCCTGCTGTTATCTGGGATCACCCACCCCACACCACCACACCAGGCACCCAAGCGTCCCACAGTTTAACCGTCTTAATTACAGATACTTTGATGTGATAGAACACAGCCCTGTTGAGATTGATTACTCTTTGAGCTAAGTTGTCTCCCAATTACTTAGACAATTAGCCAACTAATTAAAATACTTACCCGGGTGCGTTTGAAAGGGAAGGCAGTCCACACTGTGAGACGCTCCCCTGACAGATGAGCTTCCTGGGACTCTCAGAAGCCCTTGCTCTCTCTCTCTCTCTCTCTCTCTCTCTCTCTCTCTCTCTCTCTCTCTCTGTCTCACTCTATCGCTTTCTCACTCACTCTCTCTTGCTTTCTCTCGCTCTCACTCCCCATCTCACTCTCACTGTCTGTGAGTTTAGGAAGCTGGTGGGCAGGCTAGGCTAATATACAGCACCAGCACATCACCAGGGAGCTTGTCCCTATGTTCTTTTGCCCTTCTGTCTGGTCATCTTTTGAAAGCAGGGGACTATGTGTGGTGGACATGCTAAGACATGCTCAGAGTGGTGTTGCAGAGATGGGCTTCTGGGTGGAAAGGTTAAGTGTGGGTGATTATGGAGGCCAGCGGCTAACGGCCTCTCCTGACTGGTCCTGGATGCGAGGTGCACCACTGCCTGCTGTTTCTTCGTTGTTCACTATTGTGCATCGCAGGTTTGGGTTCAGAAGTGGGTTAATGCAGCTTCAAACACAGGTACTTGCAAACAAATCAATCATTATCTTGTTGCTGCTATGTGAGACGGCCCACGTGTTGTAAGCAGATCAGATTTAAAAGGCGACTCCTACGTTTCACTTGAATGACTCAGTTTGTTTTCTCTTCCACATTTAAAAAGAAATTGTCTGAAGCAAAACCTACGTTGATTTTTCTGATTTTTTCCCCAGCAAATCTAATAGATATGACTTGATTATAAACTCCTTAATTATGCAGCATCACTACTAATGAGTAATGAGTCATTTTGGTTTGTGGCAACTTGAAGGGATCTGACCTGCGATCAGTTTCATCATGCGACTTGCTCTCTGTCCACTAACCCTTCCCTTGTTAAAAGAATTGTTAAACGAATAGACATTTCAAGTGCAATAAATGTATTACTGCTCCTCATTCTGTTGAAAACGAAAGGTGACACTAAATGCTCGTTAGCCCGGCCCTTTCTCTTCCCCTGGACAGGCTGCCGGGCTTCGGGGAACCAACGCAGGCATGTCTGATTGAGCTCGCCAGGGCAGGTTGGATCGAAAGGCCCCCACTGATTAGAGAGGGTGTGAACTCAGCGCGATCAAAACTCTTCAACTTCATCCCGTCTAATCACAGGCTATAAAAAACAATCTAAGCACCACTTAACCTGGGCAGGAGCACTGTTATGACTCCTTCAGCCCTGTCTCCATTAATCAATCTGCCTCTGTGTCTGGAGAGCTGAGATGCAAATGCGCTCCGTGCCCCTCCTCCTTCTCTGTTCCTCCAGCTTCCTGCCTTGCCCGCTGCCTCTGTGACTCCAGTGTGTCATTGCATCGAAAGTAGGGAGCGAGGGTTCCAGGGGCGGCTCCGCGACAGCGGGCTTGGGGCCGATCGGCGTGGGCCGCGTGACCCGACAGCAGCTCGGAGTGCCAGGGAGTCCGAACGAGGTGGTAATGAGTCGGGGCCGGGGTGGTGGGGGAAGTGATCTGGAGACGGTTTCTGTCCTCTCTATCTCACGCCTCTCGCCCTGCCTCCCTCTCGCTCTCCCCGAGCTCGGCCCAGGTTGGCTTGTGCTGCCGGCTCCCTGCTGGTCACGGGGGTGTGGAGGAGCCCGGTCCAAATGGCCAGCTGTCCCCATCACCCAGGCCCCTCACTGTGCTGACGAGCGGCTACGTAAACAAACCCTTCTCACTTCTCCAAGCAGCAGCCCGAGAGAGTTTTCCAGGTGCTTGGGCCTGTAACAACCCGTGGTGTCCAGAGTCGTTTAGTCCTTATGAGAGAAGGTCAGGATGTTTCCGGTGTCAGCGCTGGATGATTAATGAGCAGGAGTGGCCACAACCTGCTGCACTGGAGAACCCAGCCTAGGTCCAGATTACCAGCACAGAGCCCCTCTGTTCGTCATGGGACCGCGTTCAGATGGGGGGGGGGGGGGGGGGGGGGGGGGGGGGGGGGGGGGGGGGGGGGGGGGGGGGGGGGGGGG
>JAOYMR010000004.1:9349309-9364573 GCA_025802075.1 Tenebrosternarchus preto | reverse complement strand
TTTTTCATGAGCGAATGGACGGCCCACTGCTGCGAGGGGTCTGGAGCAATTTTTGCAGTGTGTTTATTTGCTTTTTGGTTTGGTGTTGAACCCCCCCCCCCCCCCCTCACACACACACTCACAGGCATGCACTCACACACTCGACAGCAACTTGCTGTTTTTCAAAGCCACAGATTGTGGTGATTTAATACTTATTGAATGTTTTTTTTTTTGTCCAGGGTCGCCTGTCGGGCTGTAATGACACCGTTTTGGACCAGTAGTGAAAGGTAGCCGCTGTCTCCTGGAGTCTCAACAGAGGCATCGTCACAGACAATGTTTGCCTTGTTAATTAAATTTCTTCTCCTCGGCAAATGAGGTCATGCGCTGCCATGGGTGTAATGTCTCTCTCATGTCCAACAAAGAGAAAGCAGGAATGCCCAGGAATCTTAACTGAAACAATCGGCAGAAAAAAACGCTTTATTTGTCTGTGGATCTATATTTTTCTGGAGCTTTGGAGCCTGAGATATTTGATGTACTGCGAGTGGGGGGTTTTTATTGCTTCAATTTTACAGACAGTTGGGATTAATGACGGACTCTGTAGCTCCCAGGAAGAGGCAGCAATAATGCAAGGGTTTTTCTCATTATTCTCTACCTTTACTGAATGAACACGTTTGCTCTGATGTCACCCCAGCGATGGTGGACAGATTGTTCTGTACGGTGTTTAAAAATGTCTCCCACATTGATAAATGTCATATTGGTGGTCTTAACAGGGCAATCTGGTGGACTAACGCCTTGTATTGTACGTAGGGTCAGCTGAGTGATAAGAAGTATTTAATCTTGCTCGAGCCTTATCGGTGTAGTGAGGTACACTGACTGGTGCTTGTAATAACTTCACTGCTAAACAGAGTCCTGCGTGTGCAGATACACAAACACATGCTAAAGCGTAAACGAACGAGTTCCCAGCCGTGAAGAAGCGGCAATTGTTTATAGCGATTCTGTCCTATCATCCAGAAAAGCTATGAAGTCCCAGCCTTTTGAACTGAATAAGTAGAGCCTATTTTATTTTTTATTTCTTCTTTCGTCTCTGTGGAACAGCTCAGTTAACTTATCTCCTGAAAGCGCTCTCCACAGTGTCAAGTAAAAGTGCTTGTCCAATTAAAAATAATGGGAATGTATTTTCTCCATTTCTTTATCCACTATTTCGCTGCTTTTGTTAAGGCACATTTCAAGTTTAAATGAAATCAATGGTTTGTGTAGAACTTCGGTCCTGGTTGCCCATACTTTCACAAATCCTTTCTCCTGTCTAGTGTAGATATGATAATGTAACTTTGAGAATACTGCTGGCCTTGCACATGTTTAATTACTTCAGAATTAAGTGAGACTGATAGCATTACAGACCAGGCCCAACACAAGCTGAAATTGAACAAATTATACAATTTTGTGCTTGCACTTATCATAATGACAACTGGCAACGCAAATAAACATAGTTTTGCATGTTCAGAGGACAGTTAATATTATCATTAATGTTGTTGATATGCGTTCAGTATTCCAATAAGCATTAAAATGCGTAATATGGTCAACCGGAGTTCAAACCAGCCATTATTTGTGTTTGGGTTGTTTCAGATGCCCAGTGCCAAGGAGTTGGACATGCAGTGCTTTTATGAATTAGTTACTGCAGTTCTTCTTCTGTTATCTTGATACAACTTCTACTCTGCTTCATATCAAGAGACATTCATAAGCCTTAAAACAGTGTGTATGTGTCCACATGGCTCCTCCTGTATACAACGAGCGTCATTTGAATGGGAGAGGAAAGCAGGGTCAGGGACTGGAATGGGCGTTATTGCACAGGCATATGTAAATGCACCGTGCTTCACATTCACACCAGGCTTTTTGTTACTTTGAATGTTTTATTCATTCCCATAGAAATTAGCTGCAGAGCTCAAAGCAAAGCCAGTGACTTTCACACAGCCCTGTTGTGATCCCTGCATGAGTACACACACGTGTGTGTGTGTGTGTGTGTGTGTGTGTGTGTGTGTGTGTGTGTGTGTGTGTGTGTGTGCGTGCATATGTGTGTTTATGTGTGTCAGTGTGCATATG
Source organism: Tenebrosternarchus preto (assembly GCA_025802075.1). Taxonomy (NCBI): domain Eukaryota; kingdom Metazoa; phylum Chordata; class Actinopteri; order Gymnotiformes; family Apteronotidae; genus Tenebrosternarchus; species Tenebrosternarchus preto. Next base: position 9,362,497 of record JAOYMR010000004.1, on the reverse strand, counting down.
TGCATGCATATGTGTGTACGTGTGTGTCTGGGTGCATGTGTACATGCATATGTGTTTGTGTGTGTTTGTGTTGGTGTTTGAGTGTGTTTGTGTTTGCATGCGTAGTCTTCACACTGTAAGTTCTTCACACTGAGCCTGTGAGGCCAGTGCTGGTTCTTAAGCACGGCTCAGCTCGGAGGAGGGCACAAAGTAGATTAGAGCAGCCGATAGGAAATCTCTAATAAATTTGCATTAACACATTGTGTAAAGCTGCTGCTCGTTGCCTGGGCGAGACCCCGGGGTTCAGCTCGCCACACCCGGCTCCTGTGCGCCGACCAGATGGCCACTTCAGAACGAGACTGACACACCGTTTCAAACTGATTTCATGCAAGGCCTCTGGAGGCCCAGGCAGCCCGTCAGACCCGCCGGGAATCAGGATTACAAAATAGCCAATTAAAAAGGAAAGTGGTGAAATCTTGGCCTGATAAGGTGGAGATTAAATCGGTTATAGTTTATTAGGCGAAATTAGATATTAGAGTCCACACCTCTCCAAACACATTTCCATTACCGGCTTCCTGGCTTTTATCTGCCTCTTTTCATCTGATAGCACTGGCAGCAGTAATTATGGAAGTCCTTAGTGGCATACAGGGCAATGTTCGAATGACTTGGGTGTCATTCAGGTGTTTCATAGTCTTGAGACTCACAAACATCAACAAACTGAGTTATCTTAACCTTGTTTAGACTTTATTTTACATTTCCTTTGCAAAAAAAAATACAGAAAAAATGACAGCTGGATTTTCTATTGTTAATTTCTGCTAGATTTTTAGACTGTTTATGTTTACTGGATGCTTTCCTAACCACAACCTTCTCAGCTGTTTGCTTAAGTGCTCCTAGCTGGACGCTGAATGGACTGGAGTGGATCATCTGCTCTGTGTGTGTGATGGTTAATTACTGAAGGAAAATAGGGAAGCAGATGTGAGGAGGTCTGTCTGAGAGCAGGGAGACGAGGGTCTTTGCCTCTGCCGTGGGCCCTGGGCCCCACCGGCTCCTGTATGAGAGCCTCCATGCTCCACCGGCATCTGTGCCGCACCTGTGGGCCCCTCGTGGCCCCTCTCGGCCCTTCCTGCCCACTCCCAGGACATCAGCTGTGGACACGGCCAGGTCAGCCAGGCTCGTGAGAAAAACCTCCTATGGAACTTCCCACCTTTGCCGTGTCTCCACATTAAAGATCTCCTCAGCTGGAGAGAGAAGGACACGCTGATGTCCCGTGACCCCGACCAGCCCCGACCAGCACCTGACCCCTCGTCAATCTCGCCTGAAACCTGAAACTCCAGAAGAAGCGTACAGACCCGGCTATGATGAACAGCCTCTTCATTATCACCACCTCTCCTTTCACTCACTCAAATATATCACCGTCTTAAGGTCCACAGGACGCTGCTTTAACATATTGTATATAGCACATAGCTCTGTATCCTTATTTGTAATTCAGTGCTCTGATGCTCAGAATTTGAAAGTCCAAGGATGCCAGATTTCAGTGTTGCTTTTTGAGAAAGAAGTGCATTTCTGCACACGTATCCTGGCAACTCCACGCACAAACACTTTAATCAGCCTCCAATTAATGAGCTCGTCCTGCGGCAGCCTGCACGCTCCTGCTGAGCGCCTGGGTCTTCCCTGGGTCTTCATCTGTTGTGGGCCTGTTCGGTGATTTCCACATGTCACGTCCTTCATCATTTCATAACATATGCGGTAGCGTCGGCACTCAGAATGCTGGTGCGTCCATATGTGTCGTGAGCAATAAAAAAAAAAAAAAAACATGGCATTAGTCTCAACGTTCTGGTACCGGGAGTCGCTCAATGTAAGGGTAATAAGATCTTGCACAAAGGCGAAGGAGAGGAGGATTCCCATTTTGATTTCATTAGAAGGCAAAATAGGATGAAAGTCTTGATCTCGGAGGACATCCAGGAACGCCTGTGGCAAATTGACAGACGTAATGTGGTTTGATTTGCTTCAGGAGAAGAGCTGCTGACCAGACTGTCTAGTTCACAGACAGAGATGATTTGGTGCAGTTAAGTAGTAGATGATGGACCTGCCTTACGGAAAGGAAAAACAAAACAAGAACATATGACTGGCTGCAATTCGTGTGAAACACGTGATAATGGGAGAGGTTGAGTTTCCAGGAGCTGTAAAGTTAAAACGTTTGTTTCTTTTCCCTTGGTACAAGTGTAGTTAAGACAGTAAAGGCCCATGAAGCTGTTTTGCTCTCTGTATTGTAAAGGGAATTGCTTAATTGCAGATAAACATTCATTTCCTTCATGGGGAGAAAGTGATGTGAAATTTGTCACAACAAATTGGAGGAAGTGCCTCTAAATGACTAAAACAGATTTAACTCCTTAAACTAAAAAAACATAGACAATGAGCCTATTTGATTACTTCTAATTCAGCAAATAAAGCAGGATACTGACAAATCCACTTGTGAAGCAAATAACTGTCACTGAGATTTAAAATTACAGGTATTAAAATGAAAGAAAACATGTTACTAGACTGGTTGTATCAATTAAGAATCATAATACAGGCCTGAATGAACCACTTGTGTTTAAACTAATGATGTTTATATCTCTAATATCTTTTGGTAAGTTTTTAAACCATTACCAACTCTGCATTTTTACATTTATGCAGTGTAGTGTGCAGATCTTAATAGCTGATCACAGCACTATGACACATGTTATAACAGCTGCTTATGTTATTTCACACAGTAATTTAAAGGTTCTCTGAGAGGAATAAAACTATATGAAATGGTGCTGAACTCTGTTCATTCTTAGATTTTGAATTAAACATTAAACATTCACCTAATCTTTAAATCTTTAAAATAACATCCTTATACAGACCCTCTCAGTGCTCAGGGCATTGTTTTAATAACGATTTTTGTCTTCCTTGGGTGTGGTACAACTTCTGAAGAATTCATGAGATTTTCTTTTCGGAGTGGTCAGCGCTCAGGCTAATAGTCCGTACCATGACCATTTGGTTTTTGATAAAGACAATTGTACATTCCCACCCAATTACAGCTCACATTTACCACTATATTCCCCCGCACACAAATTTGTTTTCACATAGTGTTCCTCTCAGAGTGCCTGACAGGCTCTCTGTAGCCTGGCATGCCTGACAATCACACTTTATTGGGAATGGAAAAGTGACGGCTAATTGATTTTACAGTGATACCAATGGGGAGACAATGAATGTGCTATCAATTCAATCCACTATTTAATGGTTCCAATTTAGCCCCTGTAAACGCTCGCTAAACTAATTTCTCTGGGTGCAGCAATCTGAAAAGCTATCATATCTCTAATCTCCTTCTATATATTCATCAGGAAAAGGGAATTTAGCCAATTCCAAGGTCTGGAGATGATCTGTTAGCGCAGTGTAAATGTTTCGAACGTGGCAATCGAGTTCATTTATTGGGATATGAAAAGTTTTATTGGCAGGGTCAGTGGAGTGGAACTGTCGGATAATAGGCAGTTACCCAGAAGTCTTTGAGAGCTATGAAGCATAGAGATGTAGGGAATAAAATGCCGGGACATACCTTAATCGGAAGCTAAACTGAAATTCTGAAACACCACGGCTGTTAGATTCCCACTGATAAGAGGTGCAGGGGCATGGACCATTGCTATTCAACCACCTATTTATTTTCCTCTGTGTAAGCTCTTCAATTTTGGCCAAAACTAGGGTTCAGTGAGCCGCATATGCCAATGCGATGTGCGATGGAGATGGGGAGGCAATGGGCTCTGCTTTTTTCCATCAGAGCACTTTACCAAGCCAATCATGATCGGATATGACTTTGACTTCAGAACCGTAGCACTAGCATGTGATAATATGGCTGTTCTCGCCAATCTAAGCTCACAATAGCCTTTTAAAGACCTGATCATTCCATTCACTGCTCAATATAGGACTGACCAATATAACCTTACCCTCCCAGACACACACACACACACACACACACACACACACACACATCCTCTTAGTGTTTTTGTCAGCTCAGAGCCTGCTTCTTTTCCATAGAGGGTTGAAGATGAATTACTCGCTGAGGAGCGATCTATCCTTAGGTAAAAAGATAAGAAGCTTTTGAGTTTATTCTGCTCTTTCACAAGAGGGTACTCATGAGTGCTATCATCTAGCTGATATCATAATTGGGCCAAGGAACAGTGAAGCTGAACTAGAGAAGCTGTTTTGGCCCGGCCACTTCAGATTTGGCCGTTGCAGTTGGTCTAGAACCTTGTTATAGGGGATGCAATGTGCACTAAAATGGTAGGAATACTGGATACCTTCCATGTTTTGAGTCTCATGTTTTGAGTTATATGAGAAATGCACTGCAATTATTATTATCAGCTTAGATATAAGGGAAATATATTTGGCCACAAATTGCCCCAAAGTGGATTCATAATTTGAATTTTACATCTATGTTATTTTTAAGAGATGAACAAAGCCATCAGGCATCTAGAGATCACTGGTCTTAATTTCCCACAGGTGGAAGGCTGTTGTGTTGTCTTTCAGCCTTCACCTTCGACGCCTTGTCAGAGACTGTTCCCCTGCTCAGTTGAAAACATCCTCGGTGCTGTTGGTGAGGCCAGCGCTGAGAGTGGTAACTATGGAGAAGGTCTCCACAGGACGCCCCTGGAGGGTGGTTCCGCAGGGCTTGGACCACTCTATTCCCACCCTGCTGCTGTTTGTTTACCACCACTTTGACTGTTTGAGACAGATGTTTAGCTGCTAATGCAGGCTATTTGAGTTTCTAATGCGCCTCAATTCGGACAAATGGATTACAGTCGTGTTATCGGCCGTCCTCGATAGCTGCATCGAGTCGGACCGTATCGGTGTTTAACGGATAACGGGCTGCCGTGGTCATGCTTTTTCCAGCATCAGAATTTGTTTTGCTTCAGGCCTCGTGTGATCGGTGTTGATTTGGAGAGCATGTTAAATAGCATGTTTGGTGTAATATAAAGAAGGAGAAAAAGAGAAAAAAACAGAGAGAGACAGTAAGAGTGAGACGGAGCAGGAGAGATGAGATGTGAGATCTTACAGTGATGTTGCATTTGGGGGTCCAGTCCTCCATTAATGTCCCTCTCAGGAGATGAAGATGTAAATATACTGGATAAACTTGTGTTGTTGCCATAGAAACAGTTCTCACCAGACTTTTAACCTTACTGAATCCCCCAGTGTGCCTCACTGGTCTTGAATGTGGGTTAATATGAGCATTTCCAAATATGATTGCTATTTAGAACCACTCTTAGCCCATCCAACCTTGTGTTTTTATGTCTGATTTTAAACGTTTGAACTCATCCAAATGTGGAATAAACTGTTTTTGAAGCCTCCAGTAAATTTTTCCCTTCATAATAAGGGCTTGCTGCATATGTAAAATCCTACATTTTACTTTTGACTCTTTAAAGGCTCAAAATAATCCACAGTAACATCTTGTGGGATGCCTTTGTAATTTCAAAGGTGCGCAGAGTCATTTTTTTTTTTTTTTTTAGAAATTGAAATGGGAAGTTAATAGGCTCTTCGTTCTTTTTGAGGAACATGATTAAAATATCCATTATGAAATCAGCTCTTGACTTTCTGTGTTGTGGATTACTTTAATCTCGACAGCCTGATAAATTATGGAAGTCTGCTCTCAATCTAATGAGGTAATTGCTTAAAAGACTCATTGTTCCATTCACATGCAGAGCCATCCCAGGGACACAACTCTCTGGGACTCTCATCTTTTTTCCAAGCAATTAAGTTCCCTTCCTTGCTCTACCATAGTATATTCTTTTGAAAGGAAACATACTATTTGACCTCGAATGTGTCTGTGCCCCTTTCACGGTCACTCACACCGCGGTCGGTGTGGCTCGGTCCATCCGTGTGTAGTGTTTGGCTCACGTCCTGTGTTGATTAGAGCGATTGTGCTGGGCTGCGTTTCACCAGCGATGGCACTGAGCGTGCTCAGAGTAACAGAAACAGCCGAAAGAAAATAGGCCTAATCCCTCGCAAACAAGTATCTTTGGCAGGAGGATCTCCTGTGCTTGGCGGTGGCGGGGGGGTCGTAGTGCCGCCCGGGCCAGAGGTAAGCGTGGGGCGAGAGGGCCAGAGGAAGGCCAGCTTAGCCCAGATAAGCGCGATCATGCTGAAAATGACTCTCAGGTAAGACCTCTATCTCTGGATGCCCAGCTAGAACAGGCCTTATCACAGCCAGGCCTGATCTGGATCTTAAAGGCCAAGTTGCAGGGGGCTCCACCTGCACACCCCTAAGACAGTGGAGGGGATGGTGGTGGACGTGTTGGAGCATGGTCGAGGCCTACAGCTACGACGGCTCGCCACCAGAGTGCCGTCTGAGTGCCGTCTGAGAGCCTAGACACCTACCCACCCTGGCAGGAGCTGAACCTCTTTTGTTCTTTGTTTAACAAATGTAGTGCATTTAGGGGCTAGTACATACAACAGCTAAAAGTCTTTGATTTTAGGCCAATGACTATAAAAGTTGGGTTTTTTTAAGTACTGTTTAAGTACACTTATTTGCTTGTGTCCCTTATCATACATGTTGTTTACCTTAAGGTCGTTCAGAGACAGATTAAGGCTTTGAAGTAACCATTTGCAGGTCTTTTAAAAGTAAAAAAAAAAGTTAAATTGGTTCCACCTCTTAACTGCAATTCCTTCCGTTCACCTGTGACACCTTCCTGTAGTTTGCATGCAGACAGTTTCCGAGGTTCGTCTGTACATACAGGCAGCAAAGCTCAAAGGCCTAATTGTGCTTCTCCTGAGTGCACAAACCTCCAGCTGCATTAGCAAGGTGAAGCTGTGTGGAGATAAGACTGCAGACTGAGGCTGGGAATCTAACGTACTCTCTTTCAAAATCACATCACCCAGGTCCCTCTGCACGAGACTTGGGATTAAAAGAGCCAGATTAAAAAGCTCAATTTAATTAGGGTGAATAGAGAGATCCTCCACATGAAAGAGCAATAACTACACTCAGCGATATCTTAGGCCCTGCTGACTTCAGTACACCGCAGGTAAGAAAAAAAAAGAAAAAAAGAAAAAAAAGAAATCAGTTCTAAGGGGCTAAGGGGGTAGGAAAGGGGTGAGAGAGAGAGAAAAGACTTCCGGAACATTCTCAGGCTGTAATACCGGTATCATCGGTCTCCTCTCTTTTCTGTGTTCCCTGACACCCTCACCCCCACCCACCTCTGGCCTAAATGCAGATCAATTACAAGCCACCAAAGTCAGGGTGTCACATGTGATTCACAATGTCAGTTTCATGCTTTCAGAAACTGTTTGGCAAGTGCTCCTTCACTTTACATCTGCTAACCAATCAGGAAGACGACATGTCTGAGAGAGAGAGAGAGACAATTTAATGGTGTGACAGTTAACCAGCGAGTGAGACGCGAGGAGACGGCTCTAGGCAGACTCTGTCTGTCATGGACTGGTTTTTATTTATTTGCTGTGGTGCACAAGCGCGGCACAAATAAAACGTCACGTCTCATTTCCGCTCTTGCTTTTTTTGGGATGCAAAGAATCTCTTTAAATCTGTGCAGACTGAGTATTGCCTGATCAGAGTTCCTTGAAAATACCTCTGATGATACATACTGTGAATTACCAGACATGGACAATTGAAAATAACATAAACGCATACACACACATGCACACACATGCATTTAGTCACTAAATGTGTGCCCTTTTGTTAAGGCAGTATCTTTTTTCCTTCATATTTCTGGTGAGGACATTTTAAGGATGTTGTGCTGATAATGTGCCCTGCTAAACTCATATTTATCATGGGTCCCCTCTCTGTGGAGCTTTTCATTGTGTGGCCATGAAACCCAGTGTCAGGGTATTAAGTGTGTCTCGGCACGCGCTTTGTTAGCGGTTCCGTCTGCTCTGCACGCGCTGGCCTCTATTACCGTCATCTTACCAGGCTTCCCCGGCTAAGAGAGACGCCGGCCGGCGCCCGGCGAGTACGAACGCGAGCTCTCTTTAAGGAACGTGTGTGAGATGTTGCTCATTCCAGCAAGGCCCAGCTGTTTGAGCGTAAACAGGCTACAGTGCCAAGACCATTTCACAAGCTGAAAAGAACCAGACCACTAATCTGTGAATGGGGGAGCAGGGGGGCACCCCCAGTGACAAATGTTATCTCTTCATGACATAGAGGGTTCAAACCTATTCAGCACCCCTGTGCTCTGGCCACCAGTAAGATTATGTCACCCTAATCCCTAATGCGAGCGCCGGGCAGGCGAGCGGAGTGACCCACTCCTCGGGTGCGGGGTAAACAGCAGTGAGCCAGTGAAGCAGGGATTGTTTTTCGTTTTTCTTGCCGTGACGACGGAGGTGAGAGTGTCCGAGGTGTCGTCACGTTGCGGTCGTGGGTTTGAGGGACTCTGGAGTTGGCAGGATAAATAGTTTTACAGGAGCTCCTCTCTTTTCCTCTGTGGTAATGCATGAAATGCATAAGATTCATAAGATGTGTAGTGTACAGAATACACTGTGGAGTTTGAGGGCAAGAAGGCACTATGTATACATTTGTCATATGAACACAAGCTCTTTTCCCCTTAGGTTGGTTTCAACCTGCTACATGGTGCAGTGGGAATACAATGCAAAATAAATAAACAAATAGGAAAGTGCGTTCATACATACAATAAAAAAATGCCCCCCCCCCAACAAAAAAAAAAAAAACGAGGAAAGCTGTGTGGGGATTGGAAGAGATCTGAGCTTCATTACCTTTCCCAGCCTGGAGGAGTCTGAACTTTCTGGGAGAAGGGCTGTCTAATTGATTCTTGTGGAAGTGTAGAGCTGATCACTCAGGAATCTCTGGTTTTCCTGCTGAGGGCTCGTGCCTTCACAAGCACAGGACTGCATGGCGGTCGGTCGTCTCTGCGTCGGAACCGTAGTGCCGATCGTGCTGCGGGGAGGCAAGATCCGCCTCTCCAGCGACCTGTTGGTCGTGCTTGACTGTGCCACCTTGGTTTTATTTAATTGAGTTTGCATTGGTTTTAATTTAAATGTTGATGCAGCCTTGGATGAGGTCATTTACAGGGCTGCGATTCAGCGCGGCATAATTGAAGTTGCTTCGTTTTGTGGAGGTTTGGGGAATTAATCGCCGGACGCTCAAGGACACCCAGGCAAGATGTCCAGAAATTAGATGGGATTAATTGAAAATCTTAATTACTTTCTGAGGGTATAAACATCTCAATATCAATTAAAATGTGTTTCCACTGCTCATGGAGGATATGCAGAGCAACAGTAATTAGATATTGAGAAGGATGAGACAGCTCCTCGGGTTTGTGTGTAAGCCCTCCGATTGAGTGCTGAGAATTACGGCACATAAATTATGAATGGCCACTTTCTTTGTTTCCCAAGCCCTTTTTACCACCTCACTCCTCCAAAGCCTGTTCTTTTACCTGTTAAGTGTAAACACTGCCAACTGTCTCCTCGAAGTCGAACAAAGTTGAAGGTTATGGAAATATGGCAAAGCGCATTCCTGGTTATTATTGGAGTGTCTTAAATTATAGAGTGTGCATATTAAGCAGAGTTATATGACTGAGGCCAACAGGGAAATAATATCCTCCAGCCTGCGCGGTGCGGCGCTTCACTGGGTTGATAAAAGCCTGTGTAAAAATGGGGTAGTGGATGAAGAAATGTTTTGGAGGTGTAAACGTGATTGTTATTCAAAGGCCCGTCCTGTGCCAGCGGCGGCAGGGCTGCCCGTAGGTCTGCCCGCTCATCTGCTCCCTGAATTTCACACTCATCTGTTTTCCCTCCTTTATTTCGTTTTTTTTCCCCTTTCCCCCTTCCTGCTTTTTTTGGCTTCTGTTATTCCATTTTTAATTTCCGAACTATCTGTGGGGATTTGGGTGAAGGCCTTGTGTGGGTTTTTTTTTTTTGTTGTTGTTATTTTTGTTTTTTTTTTACGGTTTATCTTTAGTTTATCTTTTAACATGTATCGTTCAGTAGTGGTGATTCATGTTCTCTATTTTTCCCTCTCTCTATGTCTCCCTCTCCCTCCATCTTTAACTCTCTTTGTTTCTCTTTCTTACTCTCTCTCTCCCATTGTACTCCCTCTGTCTTTATCTCTCTCTCTCTCTCTCTCTCTCTCTCTCTCTCTCTCTCTCTCTCTCTCTCTCTCTCTCTCTCTCTCTCTCTCTGTGCTCAGCATGAAGACGCAAGTCTCTGCAGTCATGAACCATTTAGCCAGAAGGAAACGGGAGGGCTGCACCTTTAAACTGGGATTTCTGGACCAATCTGTGCAGTGTATTCGAATTGCAGAGTAACAAATGGACAGTGGAAAGGGGGTTTGTAATGGTGATTAGAGGCTGAAATTGGTTCAGATTTACAGTGTCAGTCAGAGATGGAGGGGAAGGAATAAGCAGTCTAAGCGCCCTAATGGATCCATCATCTTGCTTGGTCTGCTCAGCGGGCCGGCCGAGGTCACCAGCCTTCCGCAGGCGCCACAAAAGCACTTCAATTTTGTTAGGAAATGTATCAATTTAACCGACTCGAGCGGCGCACTGGAAACCTAATGAATCTGGACTCAATTTTCCACCACACTGCCTCTGTGAACTGCAGGAAACAATGTTGGTGACGACGGGGTTGAGGAGGGGACGCCGCGATTGGCTGCCCGTCTCTCCGCCGGCCGCCGGCGCCGGCCAGTGGGGGCGCCGCTGAGACGGCGTCCGTTGATCTGGCGTTAGCTGCCGCCCCGACCCGCTGTCAGTCATCTAACAATGATGTCATTAAAGGTAAATTGGCCTCTATTTCAGCGCGATGATAATGCTAATTGAGTGGCAAAACATAATACGGAGGGCTGTTGTGTGCCACAGAAGGGGAGGAGGGGTGCAGATTAAATGGCCGTACAATGGTGGGTGTCAGGCCTGGCAGATGTTGCTTTGTGCTGTGGACTGCATTGACATATCTCTTGCTTGTCAGGCCTGGGCTTTAGAAGAGTCTTACAGGGCCGGGTACCAGATGGTCTCACGCAGAGGGCCCCGAATAAAGCAGTTAAACAGGGCGGCTGGTTATTAAAAAAAGACAACTCAGCCACAAGAAATGTGGTGGTTGATAAATAAAAGGGAGCAGGAGTGCCTTATCGATCTGGCTGCCGGGCTAATGAAAGGCCCCCGGCCTGCAGGCGTCGTGTTTGTTTAGGGGAAGGCCTCAGATCAGGCCCACCTCACCACCAGCACCCTGCCCCAACGCCACGTCCCCCAGCCCCCACTGCACTCCTGCAACCAACCCCCCCCCCATTACACCAACAGCCACTGCCTGCATGCTGCTGAACACTGGAGAGAGAGAGAGAGACAGAGAGAGAGAGAGAGAGAGAGAGAGAGAGAGAGAGAGAGAGAGAGAGAGAGAGAGAGAGAATGAAGGGACGCTGTTAGACGGCTCTTAACACACATTAGTACAGCGAGCCTGAGCTCATGGCTCGGCAGAACTACAGGGAGTGTTATGACATGTTGTTACTCAGTAGAGAGGTTTTTTTCTTCTCAGTGCTGGAGTTCACATAAGCTGATGCTAAATTGGTTAGCAATACCTGATGCTAAATTCTTGATTTTCTGCAGCTCTGTCATTAATATGTCACTCTCTTTGTTATAGTGTTAGTATACGAAGTGCTTTTTCTCCTGTCTGAACCTGCACTGTTATGTTTGATGTTGCATTCGTTCTTGTCCCCAGAGACGGGAATGTCCTTGTGCCTCGGGCTCCTGTAGTATTTCAGTGCTGCATGAAATGGCATGGAGGTCACTGAACGATACTGGAAATATGATGGCTATTTACAGAGGTCACGTGAGGAGTCAGAACTGAATATTGCACATGTTACAACATGAAAAAGGTGTGAAGTACTGATGCACTTAATAGGGGTCTTCAATATATTTCCTCTTCCTGCTTGTATTTCAGACTTCATAAGATTATTTTATGAACATAACAGAGGTTTATTGGCTATAACGCTGCACAGTGTGCTGAGTTCTTACCACTTGCCAGTTGATCTTGTAAATGCTTCTAGATTTACAGTGAATGATTAGGTGGTATTTCGCGTAGACAGAGCCTCTCAACAAAAGAGCAGACTCACGCACATGTTCATTGCTTTCCCAGTCCTGTGGCTGATCTGTGTGTACTGTTAGAGCACCTTCCAGGCTTTTGAATAGACCCTAAATGCCTCTAGTGTTCCTGCGGGTCAAGGGTCAAGGGTCAAAGCGTGAGACGCAGAAATTGTTTGTATCGTAATAGAGTTAGTCTCTGTGCTTAAAGAGGCGGACCGGAGGCCTGGGTTACAGAGGCGGGGCGTCGGCTCGTGCGTCTGATCCGTTCTTTATCTGACTGCACATTCAGCAGGCGTGTCTGACTGCCTGAGAATTGAAATAATGCAAACACACCCCCCCGCCCCTCCCTCCACCCACCCACCCCCCTCCTCCACTTGACCTCCCTCATTATAACCAGCACCGATCTCTTTTAGAAGAGTAGGGTACCAGCAGTTTCTGCCGTGTCGTCGATGTCCTCAAAGCAAGTCCTGCTGAATGGAGATGCTAAAAAGGAAATGACATTCTCTTTCATTTTGTGGTTCACTTAAAAGCTGCAGTATTAAAAGCGATGGTTCATGGTGGTCTTTATGTTACACCTCAGCACACAGTATGAGTTTCCCAGTCCTAGTAATTTCAGTAATCATTTCATTGTTGTAATTATTGTTATATAACATTATAGTCCAAATATTGTACTCCACATATTGAATACTTTGACATAAACTGTGGCTAATTTTTGTATTTTTTAGTTTGAATATTAGATGCCAAGCCCATCCATTCAATACCGTGATACTGGCTGATGTTACTGTAAGTACAACACAGTCTTTTGGTCGTGTATAAGAATGGTGCTCTGTGCAGTGTTCTGCATTCAGGATCTCCCTGTGCTGTACTGTGAACTGAATCCTCTTCTCTGAGGTTGCTGGTGAACATTGCTTTAGGTCTGTGAGCATGTTCAGTTCATTTACTCTGAAGGACATTTGGTCTACAATTAGAGATGATGTGATCAAATTCTAAAAATGTTCAATGATGTACTGAAGACAGCAGCAGTGAGATGATTTGCGCTATTTTAGCTGTGTATGTACATATGTGTTTGTTTTACTGTGTCATGTATGTGCTATTTTAGCTGTGTATGTACATATGTGTATGTTTTACTGTGTCATGTATGTGCTATTTTAGCTGTGTATGT
>JAOYMR010000004.1:9326589-9344084 GCA_025802075.1 Tenebrosternarchus preto | reverse complement strand
TTTTTTTTTTTGTGGGGGGGGGGGGGGGGGGCCGGGGGTGAGGTGGGTGGTGTTACTCTGCTTGCGGCTCTCAGACAGAGCGTGTCAGTAGTGAAGCGTTTCTGGGCTGTCACATCTTCCCACTTCCTTTGCTCTAATGTGATCGATTGGGCCAGCAACAGGGTCGTAACCTGCTCCTCTACAGGAAGCTTTGATAGTGACATTTCAGGCACAGTTAGGCACTGTTTCCCCAGGGCCACCAAACAAAACAAGAAAAAAGTGGATCCTGAGCGAGATTAAGTTTTTTGGGGAGCCTGAGATTTGAGGCACTCAAATTTAAGCCCTTGTTGCTGAACTGCACTGGGCATCGGTTCCACTAGGGAGTTTGGGATTAAGTTCTTAGTAATGTGGATGTTAAAATAAAATCTGAGGTCTTGGCCCTTACATGTAAAAATATTTTGCAAATAGAATAAACGAGTTAGCAAGAAACCTATACGATAGAGTAGCTGTATGTGTGTTTGTGTGTGTGTGTGTTTATTCAATAAGGCAAGTGAAGACTATGATGTTGACCATAATACAAATTAGTGAACACTAATTTTGTTTTAAACTCATGGATATGTGAAAACTAAATCGATGTATTTGATTTGGTTATTAGGTTAAAAGATAGCCAGCATGTGTAGTATTAGTGTGCCATCAAGCAAGATCAAATATCAAAGATCAAACAGTCTACTCAAGATGGCTTTAATGACAAAAACATATTGGAGTTGCCACTGAAGGTACCAGTGTAGCAGAACATATCTGCTTACCACATGTGATTATGTTTGGTAAGAAGTTGTCTCTCAACACCCCTCCCCCCGTGCTCCACCTCCCTCCACCCTCTGCACTGCCACCCCCAACTTTCAGTGAATCTCTTTCTAAAAGAATAGGACTACCTGTGTCTTCTCTATATGAAATGCAAAAGGTTAATGCAGTTTAGAGTACAACAATAATGACTAATTATCCCTGGGTTAACTACACCCTATGGCTATTCTTTTCATGTCCTGCTAGGCTGAACCTGACCCAAATCAATGGCCACAGTTATCTTATTAAGCACTATAACAAAGCTTAACCTCTAACTGAAGAGTACTGGCAGGAAATGGGTACACTTTGTTGGTCCATTAAATTTCAGAACCCACTGAAATGAATTTGGGATAAAAAAACAGGCTTCTATGGTCAGACATTACAATCTACATTATTATTCTATCATATACTGTATATTCTATGATAGCAATTAGCTATGCTTGCTAAGTCCATTTGTGTTTGATGGTTGGAATAGTTACACAGTCTCGTTACGAGTGCTGATTTCATGCTACTTCTGGAACCATGAGAAACACAAAATACCTTCACACCTAACCCTGCTGTTTTGTACTTCCTGTTGAACTGAAGAATTACCATCATTAATTTAACCAGCATTATGTTCTTCCAGTACTCAAGAAATCATATTAATCTCCACTGTAATGTTCATTGCATTGTGTAAGTTCAATGCTGTGTGACCAATCTGTGGTCATGTTCTAAATGTACAGGTCCAGGACTGCTTCAGCTCTAATCCCACTTTAATTGAGAAACCCTGATTTAGAAATATGTCAAAATTATTAGCAGCCAACAGGCTTCTCAGTGGTTGGCTGGTTCGAATAGCACCAGTAAATATGAGCCATTTTTTGTTTAGTTAATCAGATTCTGTAAGATTGCGAAAGAGCACATGAAGGATGATCATACAAGCTAGTCCATACAAGTGTATACCGCAAGAGGTGCAGCCAGAATACTAAAACACACTGAATTCTTTTAGCCTGGAAAGATGCAAATATTTCATGAAATCATTATTGTTAACATTATGTTGTGAATATATCATTTGAATTTTAATGCATTTTCAATTCTCTCTTGTTGACAAGAGTAAGAGTCTTACTTGGCCAAGGGGAAATGGCCTACAGCTTATTTGGGCTCGTAGGGGTAAAATGTCCCTGGTGTTTACACTGTTATTCATGATCTGAAACCAAGTAGCAAGTAGCTATTAACCACAGTGTTGATGCAAGCAGCTATTAACCACACCAGCTGAAGTGCACATGATTCAATTTTGGATCCTATTCCTTTACAAAGAATTGTTTTAAAGTCAGTCAGGCCCTGTGGGGAGTCTAGGGTAGAAGATGCCAGTAAATGATCAGAGTGGGGCTTATTTATCTCTTCCATAACTAGAGTAATTTGAGACCTATAAAGAGCTGACAGGCCCAAATAGATTTGGACAGTGTTGCCTTAACATCTGGAAACACTATTTAACTCAACCCATCTCTGGAAGTTTTCACACTTCACACTTCATTAACCTCCAGAGCCCAGAGTCCCTGGGAAGACAGAGGGAGCAAAATGCCTGTTTACACAGTGCTTTCTGCACTACCAGAAAACGGTTCTGCCACCCCAGCTCCAGGCGAGCGTGGGAGAGGGAGGTTCAGGTGCAGGGTGTCTCTCTTGCTCTCCCACACACCTCCATTTTCACTTCTAATTGATAATGAATCGGCTCTAAAGTGAAAATGAGGCTGAAGTGTCGGATCGCAGTTTCCTCGTTTACTTTGTGTGAAGTGTGTGAGTTCATTTCTGAAATGGACACACCAGCTAGTGGTTGGAATAATTTGACCATATATATATATATATATATATATATATATATATGTGTGTGTGTGTGTGTGTGTGTGTGTCTGTGTGTGAGTGTGTGTGTGTGTCTGTGTCTGTCTGTGTGTGTATCTGTGTGTGATTGTGTTATTGTGTTATTGACTGCAGTGTTTATTGTAACTGAGTTTTATTTGAGTAGAGGCTTCTGTACAGGCCTGTTCAGCTCTCACTGGACTGTATTGAATTAAAGGTCAGGAGGATACATTATCAGACTTGGGGATGTCCAGCCTGAAATACGTCTCATATGATGCTAGTCTTGACCTGATCTAATCAAAAAGACTTTCAAACTGATGTAATTTAACCAAGAGTCATTATTGACTTTTCTCTTATGCTGTTCCTACTTTATTAATATATATTTATTATTGGAAGAGAGGTTACTAGAAATATGGTGAGACAGAGATGCTTAGCTTGCCTTAAGGAACTGAAGTTCAAGAGAACAGTGCCCTTTAGAGGCGCAGAGAAACAGTTTAGCAATATTGTTGCTGCACTGGTACAATGTTACAGTGATTTGCATCATGAATTTTCTGAGAAATACAGCTGATAGCTAAAAGGGTAAATGTAAAAGAGTGGCCTCTATGTAGTCACTTTATTCTGGATATATACCCAAAATATGGATTGATTTCATTCTGGGGATATATCCAGAATGTGGATTCATTTCAGTCTGGGTATATACCTTGAATGTTGAACAGCTCTTTCAAACAACTGGGCTTCAGAATTACCAGGAACTTCAAACACAATGGCTGGAAGCAAACATAGTTGGATATTTATTTCTAAAGTGTAAGCCTGAAGGCTGTATAAATATTTTAAGAACAATTAAATTACAATTTAAACTGCCACCATGTGATTAGTTTTCTAAGCACCAATGATATTTTGGTGCCATTCAAATTTCCAGCTATTACCAATAATTGAGACTGCAGAATGTTCCTGTGAAATAGTACCTGATAGGATGCAGATAGTGAGAACCCACAAGTCTAATGAGAAAAAGGGGGTTCCCTTCTGAAAATGTTTAGGCTGAAAAAACAATATTGGTTTAAGTCCAGATTGTTTCTGTTGCTGGTAAACACTGCAGTTAAAACCTCTTAATGCTACTCTACAGTATGGTAGATGTACTTGGCAAATGATGCATCTTACAAGCATTACCTTAATATCCTCTGACTTGTATGTGAAGCCCCTTTTACAAATCCTGAAGTTGAAGCTCTGCAGTCCCAGGGAGCCTGGAATTATGGTGTGATGCTGATATATTCAGGATGCGCTTCCTACTGATATGTGCTTTCATAAAGAGTGAGAAATCTTTTGCTAGCGGCAAATTTGCTTCTTTTTTAATCAAACAGTACATTTATCGAATGAAATCCAAATATAGGATGAATGTGATAAAATATTTTTTCAGTGATTCTACTTCAGTAACATTACACACTGCCAAGACTTTGTTATCCTTTTATATGTGGTGTAGAATCAGTCCATTGAAATGCATGAAGATTGTTATTCACTTAGTTTAATGAGGTGCTAGATGTTTACCTCTGCACTGTAACTGAGCTGTGTTGCCCAAGCTGGATTTACAGCACTTCCTCCTCAATTTGCTCTATGTAGCGTCCACTAAAAAATCAACTGACGTGTCCAAGAATGTTCATTTGGCTCAAATTCTGTGGTTTATTAGATGAAATTGGTTAATGAAACACATCTCAAAAGGTGATAATTAGCAAGCAAAGACCAAAGCAGTAACAGCTTGTTTCATATGTAATAACCTCAATGACCAGGGGACATACTGTCAATGTTTGGGTCATGTGTATGTGCTGACTTACACCAGGTCACAAATGTAGACTATTTATGGAGCATTTCAAATGAATGACTTGATAATATCAAAAAAAGCATGTTCCAAAACTAGATGGTGTATTTGTTGTTTGCTGAAATTGTGTCTGACTTTTAGATTTAAGACTTATAATTTCTCTTATACTTTTTTTTTTACGTTTTTTTTTTATTTGTTGTCTTTCTAGATGTCCTCACTGTATCTAATACATTTGAAAGCCCACTGTGATTGTCACCTCTATGTAAGTCTTTTATTTACGGTAAATTCCGTTAAAATACAATATTTTTTCAGGTCTCTGTGCTTAATCAGTAAGATATAAAAATGTGTTTAATACAAAAGAGCAGATAGCCAATCCTGTCTTCGTTATTTTGAGCTGGCTACTAACCAATCGACGTTTTACGTAAGATTAAGCTGACTTTTTCCATCCCCGATTTGTATTGGCAAATCAAACCATGCGCAATGCCTGTAGAAAAAATACGTAGACATAGGTCTACAATCAATAGTCCATCATTTTATAAGGGGTGCTTAAATCAAAGTTCATTCACGTTTCAATAAGAGGGGAGTGTGCAAAGTGATTACAGGGATGACACGACGCTGCAGTGTCGGCAGCCAAAGAGGAGCAGCAGCACCCACTTGGATCTCCCTCACAATCACTTAAAACGGTACTTGACTTTTGGCTCCTATCCTGCAGCTACTCCGCCATGCATTTTTGGATTATTTTACACCGCGTGCCCATTAATTCACGGGTGGACCTCACCGCTCTTATCTCCGCTATGCAAGCGTGGGCTTGGATAATAATTGACATGCGCATTGTTTTACGCTCGATCTCTAAATTGATTTTGCAATCACGTTGAAAGAAACATGACAATCCGTTGGAATGTATATCATGTTTAAGAATTAGATATCCTTTATAGGTTGCGCACAAGCTGGTAAAAAATGACAGTTAAATGTTATTACCATCACTATGCTACATGCTCCATCACATAGATTCAAACCCAATTCCCTCCTCTTATCGCCCATGGTGGTATTTCATAGATTACCGACCTGAGCACGAATCTCTTTCAACAGCACTCCTCTTGGGTTGTTACAGTAATATTTCTTGAAGAACACAATTAGGCATTAAGTAGCCATGCGGTTTGACCTGTGCGTTTCTAGAGCTTTCCAGACCAATTTGCCAGACACGTCAGCTTGAACAGCTCGCGGACAGCGGTGTCCTCACATAGGCATCATACACGACTTTCTCGAATAACTTGTTTGGCTTCAAAATCCAACGAATCATTTAAGGTTGCTAAACCCAAATTTACTGTGTTGGTCACAATCAGAATGTCTATTAGCTAACCTCAGTCAAACCTTCATTCATTTATTGTGCCACTGACACAAACAGCTAAAGAGATACGTGAAAGTGACACAGTACAGTAAATTAACAGAGTGATGATCGACAAGTGAATACAGTGTTCAACAGTGAGCTGCTGGGCGTGGCCTCTGCTCATTCACCCTGCTTTATTTCTATGGTGTCAGTTTGTAGTCTAATAAAGTAAATCTTCATAATTGGAGTAGGCCTAATGGCATTCCTCCTCGAGGAATGGGATCATCCCCAGAGTTTGGAAAAATATGAAACGACAAAAGAAATTAATCTAGAAAGCAGAGAGGGAGGGGATAGACTGGGTGTTGCAAATGAGGCTCTTGAAATCACCTTCATAATTAATTGCTCGAATTTGATTCTATTAAATAAAAATAACACTTATTGAGGAACTCAATTAGCATTAATTAAGCTTGATATCCTAATTTGGAAAACGTGTTGAGGAAAACAAACGTTTTTCGAGTGTTTTTTACCCTGATGTTGGTGAATATCAGCTAGTTGCCTTTGGGCTCCTTTGCTCTCCTTTGAGAGTTGAAAATGAGAAATGGAGATGGAATATCAGGAGCTGCTAAATTAGCTGCCTGATCTGCACTTATTGCTGCACACATACACCCATTACTTTGCTGTTCTCTCTCTCTCTCTCTCTCTCTCTCTCTCTCTCTCTCTCTCTCTCTCTCTCTCTCTCTCTCTCTCTCTCTCTCTTAACATTCCAGGCATGGCGCGGCGTCGAGATAGCAGATTTATCAAATGGGAAAATGAATGCATGATGATCAGTTAAATTGAAAATCAGCGCCTGCATGACAGCCCGACCTGACACCTCCGTAATTAGAAAGAAAAATGATGGCGTCCGATGCATAATAGAGCAAAAACAATTTACACTCTCCCATAATGATCCAGCGTTCAAATTGAAAATTTCTCCGGGTAGAAATTGAATTCATAAAGTGTGATTCATGGAGGACACATCTCCTGGAGGCTGCACGGGCCGTATCGATTGATAGTTTGTCTTGAATCATACAGCAGGCTGCTTTCAGGCAAAAGCTTAACTACTTAAGCAAATCGCTAATTTCACCTTAAGGGCACCAGTGTGCAGCCAGCGATACTCCTATTCAGACTGCAGATGAATTAAACATGAACACACCACCACCACCGCCGCGCGCTCTACTAACGGAGAGAGAGAGAGAGATAGATAGATAGATAGAGAGAGAGAGAGAGAGAGAGAGAGAGAGAGAGAGAGAGAGAGAGGAAAAAACAGCAGTAAATTGAAGGACACCTCCACACTGTGCACGTTTTCCAAACACTTGCTTTTTTTTTTTTTCAACTAAAAGGCAATTCATTCACTGAGATGAATATATTCCTCTGTTGACTTTGAGATGGGGGTGATGACGTGACAGCTGTCCAGTAACTGCTTAATCAAATCTTATATAAGAGGAATTGTTCACGTTATTGTTTTGGCCTTATAGTCGTATAAACATTAAATGGTAATTGTTATTGATGTTCTGTTTCGGTTTTTAAGCCCATGTTGTGTGGGTCTTTTGTGTACATAAGTCTTGTTTTTTTATCTAGCCCATTTTGTCTGAAGGCTATGCCCGGCTTGAACTCCATATGCTCCTGAAAGACTTATGTTTGTCCTGCTCCACAGCCAACATCAATGGTCTGCTGAAATTTATGTAAATATTTTGAAAGGGACCGGGCTCAGAAATTCATTTGCGCCAGCTCAGACCAAATGCGACCCCTCTGATTATTTTCAATTTATTTGCAAATCAAGATCCGATGAGAGTTGAAGGGCTCGAGGAAATTTAAGAAAACAATAACTGGACGCGGACGACCAGAAAGAGTGGATTTGATCCAGAAAATGGGCATATATTATTTATGGTATATTTACCAGTTATAGCCTACGTATAATTTAAAGTGATCAGATTGTGTTATTATTTTATGCCTCCTTTCTTACCTCGACTTTCGATCTGGTCAACATTGCTAATGTTGTCAAGGCGCAGATGTCTGGTAGCCCCCACAGCGTCCCTAGGGACCGCCAACCCTATTAGAACAAATGTGTTCTGCTATTGTAAATAGGCACGTTTGCTGCGCCCGTCCTATTACAGCCGACGCATGATCAATAGGCTGATAACACAGGAACATCAATATAAGCGACAGAACAATGAGGGATATCATCGAACATCTATCTTAATATAGCCAGCTACAAGGGCCCTGACAAAGTGAAAAGCTCATGAAAATTCCGCCCCACGAATTCCCATCTCCTATCCAATATGCACAAACACACTCCCAGCTGCCGGGGCTATTATTTTCCTATTTCAATTTGACACCCCAGCCTTTCATGCTAATTCTATTATTCTTGGAAGTTTATGTGATTTCATATCACTAGAAATCGGTAATGTATTATAACCCTTTGGGCTAAAATAAACTGAATCCCTGCAGTAGCCACCGGGAAAATAATTACTTTCATATCAAAACTCTGCAGGAGTCGAACGGGTCTTTTCGCCTCCGGCTCGTAACCTCATTTCAGTGGGGCTTATAGATGAATAAATTTGTTAAAGCTATACACAAAATACAACAAGGGGTTTTAAAAGAAGGCTACTACCTATACCCACAGTATAAAGGCTACTTAAGGTCGTACACGTGTGGAGGTTATTGTATACAATCGATTTATTTATGAAAAACTTACATATATAAATATCTTAATACTTTTTACAACGTTTGAGGTTTTGTCTTGCTTTCTTTACAGCGTGTTATACAGGAAGCCTGCTGCTGCTATTTTTTCAATAAACATTTACCCCACCACACACATACACAAAATATTCACACATATATTTCCCCTACTCGTAATATAAATATGTAAACTCAAAAAAGAAAACAAAGGGAAATAAGATGTAGACTATTGATATGTCATTGTGTCTTCCTCTTCGGTTAAGCTTTGTAAGAGTTTCGGGAAATATTGAGACTCTCCACAATTTCTGCTATGCTCAATTTATCCCATATCGACATCAACCGAGTCTTTGTTGGTGTCCGTGTGAGTGGTCGCTGATTCAGAATTCTGTGGATAGTCAAATAGGCCTAATGACTGCTCCTTTATATCTGACAGGGGAGACTTTGGACTGGCGAGGTCTGACTCTTTCTCTTGCGGGCTTTTGTCGTTACAGCTGCCCGGAGAGTGACCGTTAAAGGTTTGTGGTGGACTGCTCTGTGGTGAACAGGTTATTTTGCCCGATTGACTGACCTGGCCTTTGATTGTTGTCGCGCTGGCATTTACACTGTTGGACTCCTTGTTGTTTCCATGTCCTGAATGTCCAGCAGTATCGCTTGTTGGTGTTTTTTGCCCGTTATCAACATCAGTGCCCGACGCTGTGTTCTTTAGGGCAGTTTGTGGAACAATAAACCCAAGCGGTTGTGTAATCGGGTAAAGTAAAAAATGTCCTTTCCCTATCAAAGGCCGCGGAGGGGGCACTGCGAAATCTATGGTGGGTTTTCGCCTTGGTCTTGAGTCCGATAAAAGGCTCTCCACACTAAAAGGATTGAGTTTCTGAAGAGTGGAGGACTTACTGATGGAGCAAGAGTTTGCCTGCTGACCGCTGTCGGACGAGTCCAGCTCGGATCCACTCGCATCTTGATTCAGGCTTCTTTGGTTCTGTAGATTTTGCGGTGTTTGGTCACAGCTTGGTTGCGTTTGGTTTCGGCCCAAGTCACAATGGATATTTTGTTCGCTGTCCGTTATTTGTGAAACGCCACTGTCGCTGTCCGATCCTGGGGTATGAAATAAGTCCCCGGACATGAGTTTGTTTTGCGACCTCAACAATCTTTTTTCCTGTTTTCTCTTCTTTTTCTCCAGTCTCTCGCGCTCTCGGCGGGCAATTTCCTCGGCGTCCATAGGCTCACCGCTGCAGCTCGTGGGATGAGAGTTGTGAGCAGGTCGGCCGGGACCCTTTTTCGTGTTTTCCTTTTTCCTCCACTTAGCTCTACGGTTCTGGAACCACACCTGCAGATTAAGACAGGAACTTTAATATCCAAGCGTTTCTCAAAACACCAGGGCCAACCTGCCAGTCATTAATGTATTAGAATCATAAACAATCAATTAGAATCAGAAACGGAAGTAGCTGACAATTCTAAGTATATTATAATAATGAAAATTAAAAACCTACAATGATAAAAACGAATAATACTCCGCACGTAACTAATTAACCACTTCAGGTCAACACAATGCAATTGAAGCAAAACAAAACAATCAAACAAACAAACAAACAAACAAAAACAAACAAACAAAAAACTAAAACATTCAAATGTCAAACATGAAAATTATGAACATTTATGCAAGATGTTGAACCACTTCGTAGGCCTGTTTGAAATGCCTATCGCCATGCTAAGGGCCTTTAAACAGAAGCTGTAGGGGATTCAATAAATATTTAAAAAATAAACTCGTCTTAGTGTGTATGGTGAACTACAGATCGCCTGTCTTAGTGAGTGCAAGCCAGTATGCATGATTGCGTTTCTTAAATGGTTGTGCATTTTTCAAGGCTCATTTGTAGTGTTCAAGCTATTAAGCTAGCATACTTTACCAACATAAGTACATTTTAAAATCTGTAGCAGTTAAAACCGAATTATTTTCTGTTAGCACATTTTAGCATGGATGCAAGCATCGTACACTGACAGAACTGTCCAAATTTTGTAGCAAAATTAAATGTGAAAAATATTTTGATACGGCGAGGTTAAAATAGATTTTTTCTTATATTTTCTTTCACAACGAGAACTGAAGAAAAACAGTCTAAACGGTATATAAACTGGTATTTTTTTACTCAGGTCTTTGCTTCTTACTACCAAATGAAAATAATGCGTTCAATATTGTCAGTTATTTCATTGATTCATTAAGCTGTCAATTTTTTTTCGCTGTTATTCAATGTGCATTGACTACTAGGGTCCTGCAGAAAGGCAACAGAGAATGTCGCATCAATGATATGGGAAAATATAAGAGATGAACGATGCTTTAAAAACATGCAGAATTTTTAGGCCTTTGTTTTAGGCCTTCTGTTATGACTTCTTAAATTTACAACCTTGTAATAAAAAATAGTTTAAATAAAACCTTGAAATAAAAAAGTTTTTACACCCATGACAGTTTCAGGAAAATGGCATTAACCGATGTTGGTATTTGCAAATGAACCAAGAGGATGCAACAATGCTGATTGATTAAAACAATAGACCAAGACAAAGAATAGATTTAGGATTTTACCTGTACCCTCGATTCTATCAAATCCAGTCTCAGAGCCAGTGCTTCCCTCATGAATACATCTGGATAATGACTTTCATTAAAAGCTTTTTCTAATTCTTCCAACTGCCACCCAGTGAAATTGGTGCGAGTTCGTCTTCTCTTACAACCCGGACTATCCTTTTCTGGATCTCCCGAATCTATGAGAGAATAAAAAATTAAAATCTGAAACAAAAATTGTTATGGCATAATATCAGTATTCACCTTACTTGTATCGTGTGTGTATGTGTGTGTATGTGTGAGTGTGTGTGTGTGTGTGTGCATGTGTGTGTGTGTGTGCGCGTGTGCACGAGGGTGTTTGTGTGTGTGTGTGTGTGTGTTTAGGATGAATAACAGGCTAAAGATTCATTCTTAGGATGAATGATTAATTGCAGTATTGACGCTTACAACCACCACCACCACCACAACAACAACAATAATGATAATAAACGTAATAATAATAATAATAATAGTAATAATAACAATAATATTTTAAAAACTGTTTACTGAATTTAACCAAGCCAACAACTCTGCAAATCTTGTGTAAAAAGTGTAATATGTCTCAATCCAGTCTCTCAAAGAAACGGCAGTCTTAGTAACCGCTGTTTTTCTTAGAGGCAACAAATTGAGCTACACTAAAGGAAATGCTTCTTTGTTTCCTGAGGCTAACATTCTTGTTTCGAACGCTTTCTGACGAAGACAGAAAATTATTTTGTATGCAATACAATTGTAAAACGCTTTGTTTAGATAAAGACCTAATAACCGATATTTTAGCAAGCGCTGTTTCATTGGCGTAGCTTACCTGTCAGTTTGTACTGTTGGGTATCTCCATTCATACCGCAGCCAGACGACAAGAGGGGGTTCGAATTAACCACAGATGCTGTGCACGAGCCGTTAAGTAATCCGTCTATTGAGAAAGGAACCGCGGCTGCAGACTGAAGTTGATGACCAGCTAATTCGTAAACATGATGGTGGCTTAGATGGTATGGAAAGCTCACCATCCCACCGAGAGAGCCTCCGAACTGGGCATGAGGTGGATCCAGAATCCTGCTGTCCATCATCTCCCAGGCAAAAGGAAACGACGTCTGGAGGCTGGTGATGTGAATTTAAAAAACATGCAGTGAGTGTGGCCAGCGAGGAGGGGACATGATGTGGAGAGGGGGATGAGCAGTACTTTATCAACACGAACCTTCCAATAATTAGCTTAGGCTCTGGGAATTTGAGACCAATGAGAAACGTTAATCGGCGGTGACGTCAGAGACGAAGACTGAAAACGCTTTCCATATCGATTGCTAATTAAACCTGACATCCACCTCAATAAACAATATCAGGGCTGTCACAACAAGACAGGAGGGCTTTGATAAGAACTACATCACGGCTACACGGGGGGCCTTGGAAGAAGAGCGATCAGATTTGATACCCAGTTAAACGCTAAATAGACACAGAAATCTCACCTCCGTAGCCACACAGAGTGGCAGATTCATCACCATTCAAGTCGACGTGGCTTTCCATCTGTTAATATCTAGCTTCTGACAAAGACATACACACATAAACACACATGCACACGAAAGCGATAACGCGACATGTCGCCGCGTGAGTCTCCTATAGATAAGTGTAGCCTAGTGCTCTGTTGACAAAGTGCTGAACTCGGTCATAGCCAGCGTTATGCTGGCAGTTGATACTTTGCTGTAACTAGTCGAGCATGTGGTAGCCCGGTCAAGAAGAGGCATTTGTCACAGAGCTGTCAAATTTAATTCATAACTACAACCAGCCGAATGCGGAAGCGACGTTGGATTAACAGGATGGTTAAACGTCTGTAAGAGGGTGGATCTTTAGGTACTGCAGGAGACATAAATGAACCTATTAATTACATTAGCGACTAATTAAAAAAACGAGATTAAAAAAAAAATAGTCTAATGAGAGGTATTTCCCCAGACCTTCCGTTCACATGTAATTAATGTTTGTTCTAACAGTTTGTTCATTTGACATCGTAGAATTATCACTTTAAAATATTTTCAATATGACTGTGCAATGGTCATTCAAGGTGAAATTGAACCAAGGTTTTAGCATTAATAAATTGTTTATATACTTAATTCACAAATGCTATAATATTAATGTCTTGTCAGTATAGTCTATTGACGTTTCGGTATTTTTGCTCAGGCTGCTCTATTAGGAATGACTGTCAAAACGGTGGTCGAAAGTTTGTAGAAATATACAAAAGACATAAATAATCCCAACTGTGTCCTGATGCCGTACGATCCGTTACTTCTTCCTCTAGTCTACAGCAAGTACCACAGAACATTATGGCAATAAGTCATTATTATTCATTACATTGTATTCGGTCATTCTCTAGCTATTTATTATGTTGGATGTACGTGAAACATGGTAGTGTCGATATGGAGAGCAATAGACTATTTATGTAGCTGAACTGAGTTTGTGAATAATACTGAGTGATCATCAGTCCCACCACTTTAAGTAGATTCTGTCTCCCTTCTCGTTACACAAGAATAAATTCGACTTTATTTAGCCAATGTCTGGACCTGTCATAATATTAATCTGAGCTGAAAATTCTCTCTCCACTCACTCCATGACCCTTGGCACCCGGATTGGCGTGTTGTAATAACCCGAATCTTTCAACAGAGGCCCCGATAATTGTTACCTTATTAGCATGCAAATTGTTTAATTAATATTATTATGAGGAAGTATATAATCCGTTCGTCTCTTGACCTCCAGCCCAAATAGCAAGTCTCTGCATTTCAATGTGTAAATGTTAATGAACCCTTTAAAAAATATCTCACGATCCGGCCTTTTCAGACCTCTCCCCTACAGAAACGGTCTTCAGTAGTCAGAGAGATCTTTTAATGTCCTCTTCTTTTGTGCCTTAAAACTTATTTTATCTTAATGTAGACTACACAGCGATGAATAAACCCATTCATTCCCAACCCTTTTGGAACATCAAAATTCAATAATTGCTCCTTGACAGTTCCGGGGTGCAATCCCGTCCACGCGCAATCTCAGCTCAGTGAAAAGCAGCCCTTGACACGCGGTCCCGCGAGACGTTGCATTTAAATCCGTTTTTCTACAACCAACTGACATTGTCAGATCCTAGCTTTAATTAACCCGATAATAAGACGAACAAGACTTGCTTTCAGGGACGTTGTTGGGCTGTCTTGTTTGCCTCTTATTTGAATTCTTGAGTTTTATCTACAATTTACCAGCACAATAGAATCAGGAGATTTAATTCTTCAAAATTTATAAACAAATGCAGGGACTGTTTACACACACAAAAACGTGTTGAACAACAAACCATTGTTGTTTATCCATACTTTGATCAGTGTTTATCCATACTTTGATCGTTCTAAGTGGCACTTTTAAGACCTAAACTGTTGTTATCATATCAACTTTTAAACTTAATCTTGCGCAATTATCTATAATATTCAGTCGTTTTGATTCATCCAGAGTCTTCATTAAGCCGAAATCTACGGATGACGGACAGCTCTTACTCCAGATTCTAGGTCGACAAGTATATATCTTTTTGTGGGCTAGAATATCAACTGCAGACGTGATACCTGGATTA
Organism: Tenebrosternarchus preto; assembly: GCA_025802075.1. NCBI lineage: Eukaryota > Metazoa > Chordata > Actinopteri > Gymnotiformes > Apteronotidae > Tenebrosternarchus > Tenebrosternarchus preto. The sequence goes on along the minus strand of JAOYMR010000004.1, from coordinate 9,329,419 downwards.
AAAGAGCGTGCTCCGTACCTGAGCGTGCCCCTAAAATCCTGTGGGCCCTCATCTCCAGACCTCGCGCTGACAGAAAATGAGCATGTGCGGGCGAGTAGACAGCACTGACCCCATTAACAGCAGGTGTTCAAATGTAACACCCAACCAAACAAACTAATCAAAGCGCCCATCCAACACTGATGCCCGCATTACCAACATTACACAAAATCAAATTCATTTTTAATTAGGCTAGCAAATTAATAGGCAGCAGTTGAGGAGTTTAATTACTCAATTAACTTCACGCACGTTAATTTTTAACTATCTAAATTAAGTTGCACATTATTCGATTTGATGATAATTATAGAATTAAATCTAAATTAATTGTTGTGAACGATTTGATACGATGTACGAGATGCAGTTCCAATTAAAGTGAAGAAGGCGTTGCTTTACTGTTTTAAGCAACCAAATCCTTTGATTCGATTTGTGCAGGCGAGAAACTCCGCTTCCAAATTTTCTCTGATCCTGAAAATTCTCTCCCCTTCTTAATCCCTACAATTAAAAGTTTCCTCCATCTAATTATCTGTAATTGTACTGCTGTCAAAGTAGAATGGAGAAGTGAAAGCGATTGATTTGGACTTTTAATTCACTCCAGTTCTGATAGAAGGGAAAGTAATTCCCTTCAAATTACCTCATTCAATCCTGACACCCTAATGCCCTTCAAAATCTTTTTACTCACCGCATTTATATATTAAAAAGGAATCTAAAATGAGTACTGCCTCCTAATAATAATAACCAAACTTCCATTAGAATAATAATTTCATTTCAATTAAAACTGACTTATCACCTTTGCTAAAACGTGCTTAATATGCCGAAAATTATCAATGCTTGAAGGAGCGCAAACTGGGGAGTCTAATTGTAATCAGCAAATCAGAGGTGCTTGTCGCTCTCGTGCCTTCGCGGAGAGGCAGTTCGGAAATAGAACTAATTTAGTCAACTCCCCCGGGAAATCCGCTCAACAGATTAACATTTTCAAAATATAGTAATGATATAATTTGAGAAATGGTGACGCCAATTTGTGAGAAGCCTTTGTGCAGAATCATTTGCATTTTTTCACCGCCTGCATTTTTCCTGTTAATTACAGCTCCGCAGATGAAGGGTGTGCAGTTTGACTCCCTGTTTATTATTCAACTTCAATCTAGTAATGGAACACAACGGGAAAGAAAATAAGCAAATCTTCCCTAAACCCATTTAATTCCAAAAGTGTCTCGGATGTTAGGGAATGCATGAAGACAACATTTTCCCTAAAGAACTAAAATGCGTCCGTGTGTGTGTGTGTGTATCTAAAAAAGAGAGAGACAGACAGGCAGAGGCTGTGAGAGACAGTGTATTTGAGATTTTTGTGTGTGGTAGTGTTATCTGAGTGGATTTCAAACCATTTCATAGTTTCAAGTTCACATTTCGGTCTAAGATGAATGTGTCCTGACATGGTAATTGTACTGGTAAAGTAGATAACAGTTACTGATGGATCTGCCAAGTGATATTAACTTAAGCATTAAGGCATTTAGGCCTACCTGTTTATTGGTAAACTGTTTAGGTTTCCGACTGCAGGTTTCCTTTGATCTCGCACTAAAGCTCTTCCGAATAACCTGCTATTTCAGTGTAGTTTTTGTAAAGACAACATCTTATGATAGTGTTTCTCAAGGCCTTCCCAAGCGAAAACGCATACCCAACATGGATAATAAATGGTTAAATGTCTTTCTTGTTAGGAGTTGGCTGACAGTGAATCTTTTACTAGGTCGGTAGCTCGTGTCGTTGAGATCTGGAAGAGTGCGAGCGTTAACTATTATCGGCAGCCTGGCCATCTGCTGCTGTAGAAATTTCAAAACCCAAGAGATCTGCTTATATCCACGTCGTAAACGGCTAAAGATGTTTTAATTAAGAGAAATCAGGTTAACTTAGCGCTAATTAAGAAGTTATCTTCTTAATGAATTATACGCTCCTGCCTTTTTTTGTGAAGTAAATTGGACGTCTTTCACCTTCATGTTCAGTCATATAAATAGTTATTAAGCTTAACTATTTACTACATCTGTATAGTTGTTTTAAATATTTTTTTTATTCTGTAGCCTAGATTAAACTCAAATAAGAAGTCACTGTTACGCATGCGTTATTGCATTAAAAGTGGTGCGTTCTGCTGCCTTCAAGATATCGACTGTTTCGTGTCGGTTGTCGCTTTACAAGACACTTTAGTTTGAATTTGAATACAAGGGCGCCATCATGTGGTAATTTACGTACATGTGCCTATTTCGTGAACGTAGGCTTATTATCTTGACAACCTTTTAAAATCAATATCCCCATCTCATTCTTCCGATACTTTAAGTTGTTAAACGACCCCTTTCACGTCTGACTGAAAACTGCAAATCACTTGTGCTTAACTTGGACCTAATAAGCAACCCCCCCCCACCCGCAACAAAAAAATGCCATTCAAATAGAAGCATTTCAGATCCTAAATTACACTGACACAGCGTTTCCTCTTTTAACTCATCTGCTCATGTTTTCAGACCTCTCTTCATTTGACTGATGTTTTAGCTCGTTATCTTAGCCACATTTATCGATACCTCCTTATATGTAGGTCTTTGCACCCTCAAGTCTTCACAGGCCACAATCCGCCTACTCTTCTGTCCCATTAACTCAGTGAGGAAATCTGGCTAAACAAAAGACTGCAATCTGATCTCCGACGTTAATGAGTCGAGCTGTCTCTACGTGCAACCGACTCTGCGCGAGCGTGCCTCCCTGGCAGCCTCGGGGATAAGAATCTGTTAAGAAATAAGAAAATCACACCATTAATACATGA
>JAOYMR010000004.1:9306988-9326364 GCA_025802075.1 Tenebrosternarchus preto | reverse complement strand
GAGAATGAGAGAGAGACAGAGAGATAACCACATTAAGCCTATATGACTAATCTCTTTAGAACTCATATATTACGATATAGTTAAATGTTTGAACATGTATTTTGAAAAACGTTGTTTATTTTCGTGTCTCGTTGTGAATAAGAACTAGTCATATGACCAATCACAAAAGCGTAACAAGCCGTCAGTTGCAATGGTTTATTAGGTACAATTATCATGCACCCAGCCTATCAAAATTCAATCATGCATAAAAGGATTATTAACCAAGAATAATACTATCTCATAATAGAAAATAAGTTGGATTTCTTCCCTCCAATTTATCATGACGGTAATTACCATCCGGTTGAGACACACTGTCTGTCTTACATTTCTGGATCCGCCCAACAGAATGTAAAAACAGAACAAAGAAACTGAACTATTTACAGGTCTTGGCCGGGCCTCGGTGTCGACGGTTAATGCGAGTTCAAAAGAAGCGCAGGTGCATCTTCTTTTAATGATGCTCTGTACCTTTCGAAAAGAAAGAGTAATATTAAAATGAAAATGAAAATCTAACATGTTTCCCATTCTACATGACAGATAAATTATTTTGTTTTCACATCAGATTATGAACCAGTCAGTTATTTACTCGACAAATAACCACACGGGTTTAAACCAGTCTTTAACTAAAACTTCACATCTCTGTATAAGAGCCACAAGGATCGCAACTGCCAGTTTGTGCTCTGTTAGCGTTTTTCTCTCTCTGCTTCACTGATGCACCAAATATTTACCTAGGAGCGTAAATGAATTCACACTGCGTATTCAAGTGAGTGAAAGCGTGTTTACGATTCAGTGGTAAATCCCTGCCGATTAGAATGTGTGAAATGAAAGTACGTTTGTTTTGCCCAAGACATGCACGTGACGATACAAAAAACCACGAGAAACAGGATGAAATTGCCAGTCATCTGGGGAAACGAGCCGTCACCGGCAAAGTGAGAAACGACGATGAATGGTCTCTAAACAGCAACAAAAATGGCTTTCTGACACTGTTTCACTATCAGCCTTATCCGTTAAAAGCACTGAACGGGCGTTGGGGTAGGCGCATAGGGTACTGACACAAAGCCGAATTTGTAGGCCCAAATGTCTGCTTTTACGGTAGTGCTGAGCGCTCTCTCTCTCTCTCTCTCTCTCTCTCTCTCTCTCTCTGTGTGTGTGTGTGTGTGTGTGTGTGTGTGTGTGTGTGTGTGTGTGTGTGGAGGGGGTTGATGGGTGTAATGGGGGATATGAAATTATTACAATCATTTTGCTATTCAAGCAGTGTAAGCAAGTTAAAAGAATTCCAGTGATAAAGCAGGTGTTTTCTGAGAGGTACCATCTGGCAGTTGAATTAGCAGCTTATGAGCCAGGTGCTCCTGTAGCAGAGAGGAATCACAGCTCACTCCCCCTCCCCCTGTCTCCAGGACCATGACTCTGCACTCTTACCGCCTTCTCAATATTCTTTGTTCCAAAGCATTTTACATTTTTTCCACTTGCTCATCAGTGTGTGCATATGATTTCGTGTGCGAATGTGGGTGCACATTTGCATGTGTTTGAGTGTGTACTGTATTTTTTTTTTTTTTTTTTGTAACTGAGAGAAAATCTCATTAACTTGTCAGAACAGGAAATCCCTCATTTATGGTGAACAAAATTAGAGTTCTGTAGGTTTATACAGTAGTGAGTGAGTGTAAAATGTGCTTAGATCACAGATGCCAGTTGGATGTGATGGGTGTAAAAAACAAGTACAAAATGATGGAAGATGAACTTGCTGAACTATGTACCCACAACTGAGACACCACGTGCTTTTTTATCAGTAAGCGATGCTCTTAATGGTACTGTAAATGAAAAAAAAAAACAACCAAAAAATTAAATCTAATATTAGGTATATGGTTATTTTAGATGTACTTTTGAGGGCACATTTAGGATTGAGATTAAATGACATTTCAAAATATAGATTTTGTCATCATCTTACCGTTGCTTTTTCTTCTAACGCAGTGTCTGAAGCAGTCAACTCTGGGACACAGAATAAACAAACATCGATTGACATTATGAGCACCTCTGCTTAGACGGTTTTCCCCCTACAACATTTAAACGAACCCTTTGCTAAAACATTTATGACCACCCACGCTTGCCAGAGCTTTGTGTTCTAAATATAAGGCTTTACCATTATATCCAACCTTTTACTGTTTTTTTTTTCTGGCAAAATGCTTGCATTTATTGTACTAGATTTTAGTTACAGAGTAACACCATGTTTGTATCCCCAGTAGACACACTGCTGGAAGTTTGGAAGTACATCCTCTATATGAACAACCTTTTTCTCAGCGATATTACTGCACAAATACTAAAGAGCAAAGCCACTGAAAATACATCAGATCAGGATAATTATAGCCAGTGTGTAATTATTGTCAGTGTGTAATTATTGTCAGAAAACATACGATATAACATGTACAGTGAAGGAATTCATATTCCACGCACACACACACACACATACATATACATACATACTGCCATCTTGTGGAAGGCCTTGATCAAGCTATGTAAGGCAGGAGAGGTCCTATTTTTTTAGAAGTTGAGAATACCTATACGGTTATGAAGTTTAAGCTACTTAAATTACATGGATCTTGGGTTGTATTATTTAAACTGAGACTAGAGATATTTAACTTTAGACCCTGATCCTGATAGCTAATTGAATATTTAACTGACTTGTAATTTTGCCGTACACCTGACTCTAAGGTAAATAGAGCAATATCTATGATAGAACGGTGATATAATATCTGTACCTTGACGTGATTTTAATGGCTAATTTCTCTGGCAGGGTCTATCAAGAGTCAGAGATGACAGCACTGTCTCCTGATTCACTGGGGAAAAAAATCATTAAGCATAATTGTTAGCTGTATACCAGAAAAGAATATAGTAGCATATATTAGTAGTATATGTATACTATACACGCTTGTAGTTTATATAGTATGATAGTAACTAGTATACAACAACTGCATGAACAATAATAATAATAAAAAAAACAATATAGGGGAATCTGCTATTAAAATGAATGATCTGTGTGTGTGTGTGTTTTGCCTCTTTATTTAAAAAAAAAAGCAAAATGCAAAAAGTGCTGCCTCATTTCCTCAAGCATGACATTTTCTGGAATACTCTAGAATACGTGTTTGCGCTGTTCAGACTGACTCAGTGCATCTTCTAGGTGGGGCTAAATAGCTTGGCCTTGGGAGGGGCCAGGCAAGATATTGGGTTAAGGAAGCCAGCTACTGTGTTACTAGTTACCTGTTTATAAAAGTTCAACACCACCACATTTCTTAGTCTAAACATGGAAAATGGAACAATTTGTAAAGAATATATCCTAATCTATGTATTATTTTCTCTGTGTTTTAACGAAATTGTCTACTCCTCTAGTTCTCACTAATTATTTTAAAAAGCCACTAAAGCTGATAAAATATTTTATTTGATGTTTACTTATTATCGTATCTCATCATGCACTTTGAAAGACCAAGAATAGAATTGCTGAGTAGAAATTGCTGAGCATTAAACCAAATATCACTAATGATTCTGGGTTTAAGTTAGCAATGCTCTAAACTTGTAGAGAGTTGATTATAATGACATGGTGTTGTAACATTTATTTGTTAGTTTATTAGTCTGTTTGTCGACTATTTTTACAGTTTAAGACTAGATAGTTTAGATACAGTTTATAAGAATAATTTAAATCATAAATCGTCAAAAACTGACAAAAACAAAAAAGCTGGCTTGCGTTTTTAAATTAAACGTTTTTATACCAATTCCCCCTTCTCTTATCTACATGTAAGGGCTTGTTTCGACAGCGGACTTTTGTACTGAAAATTATTACATGGCACATTGGTTGTAGCTTCACTGCTTGCAGAGACGACGTCACATGCGGGGGGTGGGTGGGTAATCAACGAATAAAAGAGTCTGTCAGTCACAGTAGATATTTAGTTTGTTTGCGGAACTAAAATAACCGTTACACGGGACTAGCAGCTGTCGTTTTTATATCGGTAAGAAACACATCGTATAGCTTTTTATGCTGTACAGTTCTATATAAATTACTTTCGTGTCGTATTGGTGTTGGTCTAGACAGCAGGGTGTTTAGCTGGTTGGTTGTTACAGTCGCCTCTGATTAGTAGCTAGGCGCTCATATACAATCTTGCTTTGATCGACTGTTATAGACAGAAAACGGCTAAATATCTAGTTTAGTTCAGATGTTGATTTTGGTTCTAACTTTGCTGAATGTCAGAACATCGTGTTTTATCATCGATTATAGAGTTGTCCTTAGTATTAATCTAGTCTTAACTAATGTAGATGGCTAGCTAGGTTAGCTAAGTCGCTAGCTAGCTGTGGGTAGATTATGATCATAGTAACGTTAGACAACTAGCTAATGTATGCTAGTTAGCTACCTAGGCAGCGCTTTTCAATATAAATAAAAATTTATATTCATATATATTTTGTATTAGAAAACAGAATATAAGCAAAACGTTAGCTATAATCATTAAATGTTTAACGTTGTTAGTAAGATAAGTTGTATTTATGTTGATGGCAACCTGATTAGCTGTCTGTTTACTTTGGCTTCATGATTCAGCATTAAATTGACTAGTTCACATTGTCACTGTATAAAATTTTCACCAACATTATGAAAGTTTTATTATTATTTCATTAGATGTTTGAGATTTATTACAAATCTAAAACTGTACTGTGTCCCTTAATATATTTGTTTTTTACCCTAGTTTGGGCTTATTGTGATTCTTTGGGCTAATCATTAGCTGCTAAACTTTATTGTTCTGCATGGAAAGTTGGGCACGTTTTGTAATGCCCCACCTGTGCCCCCTCAGCCTGTTCTGTTTGTTGTGGTGGTTCGAGAAAATTCAGGGAATTGTGGATTTGTATTTGCTGTGATCATTTGACACTGACATCTACACGTTGTAGGTGTGGCTCTTCATCGCTTTGGCTGAGATGATTTTAATGGTCTGTTTGCATTTAGAAAGCGGACACGTTACACCACAGTGCCATGGAGTTCCCTGATCTAGGAAAACATTGTTCTGAGAAGTCCTGCAAGCGATTGGGTGAGTGGCGCGGACGTCATGACTGTTTTCCATTTAAAGGTTTATGAATTATAAATGCAAAAAAAAAAAACTGCTGTAATAGCTTTAATGATCCAAGTAAAAGGTTTTAATGAACCTTTTTGGAAAGGGAAAAAAAACGTTTATACTTTATAAAAAAATGTTTAAACAGATTTTTTGCCCATGAGATGTGATGCCTGTGAAGATATTTTCTGCAAAGACCACATAACGTATGCTAGTCACAAGTGTACTTCCTCGTATAAAAAGGTATGTTACTCTGTTGGTATATGTATGGTAAATACTCATTGGTTGTGTACTTATTGGTAGTTCAGTAAAGAATGTTTGTTGTGTTTATTTTGTTTCCATCTTCAGGATGTCCAGGTCCCTGTATGTCCCTTGTGCAACACCCCCATTCCAGTGAAAAGAGGGGAGATGCCAGATATCAAAGTTGGGGAGCACATAGACCGCGACTGTAAGGCAGATCCTGCACAGAGGAAAAGAAAGGTACCATAACCAGTTAAGTCTATGTTCATATCTAGAGCTTTGTTTTTTCTCAGACTGCTCACTGAACCACTGAACCTTGTTTTCCATTTACCCCCAAAGATTTTCACAAATAAGTGTTCAAAGGGAGGCTGCAAGCAGAAGGAGATGATTCATGTGATGTGTGAACAGTGCCACTTGAACTACTGTCTTAAGCACAGGAACCCTTTGGACCATGATTGTAAGATGGATAGCAAGCCCGTCTCCAGGTCTGGGTAAGCGTTGTCCGGTCTCGATGATGTGAAGTTCAGTAGAGAGTTTGTGCATGTGCTAATGTTTATTTGTGTGTTTTTTTTATTTTTTATTTATTTTTTATTTTATTTATTTATTTTTTTTATTTTAAGACACGCTGCTTTGATGAGAGCTCAGGGTTCTTCCAATAACAATGCTGCAGACTCGTCCAGTAGAGTAAGCTCCAGACAGGTGGCCAATGGCGTGGGCGGGAACGCACGCTCTCAGAGCAGCAGGTGAGCCGCCCCGGTAAAATTCATTGTGGGTTTGATTTAAATGTCATTTGATTGGAAGTGTATCCTTAGTTCGAAGCATGTTGCCATCCCTCTGCAGTGCACCAAGGACCCAGGCCCCTCCCCCGCTAACCATTCCAGCACAAAGCGTCATACCTCCATCAGCTTCCTATCAAGCTGGAATGGTAGAGTATTCATTCTGGACTAAATATTTAATGTGTGCTACTTATAAAATGTTACTGGTGAAACTGGAAAAGTATATAAATAATAAAGGGCATCTTGCCTTCCTGGGCTGTGTTGCAGACAGAGGAGCAGGCTCTTCAGCGGGCGCTGGAAATGTCACTAGCTGACTCTGCACCCAGACCGGCCCAGTCTGCTCTCAGGTACCCCCGCGGGTGGATCTTAGTAAATGCATAAACACTCTGTGGCTAGAGCCAAGCTTCCGTCTTGTTTCCATAAAACAGTGCCTTATAGTGAGAAGTTGTTTGAAAGTATCACACGCACATCGAATGCATTTCTTGTAGCTTTGGACAGGTTTATTGTTTTAAAAGCCCTGTCAGAGTTGGTGTGTTTTGTGCTGTGTGCTGTGATTTTCAGTGGTTAGCATACGGGCGTGTGTGTGTGTTTCTGTGGAGATGCGGAAACCCTTTTGTTTTTTTGACAGTGCATGCTTGTATTCATGTAGCCCTGTGTACAGTGGATGAGCTGGCCTGTGTAAAAGTAACAGTATGAACTGTGTGTGCGCGTGTGTCTCTCAGTCCTCAGGAGCAGGAGGATCTGGCACTTGCTCAGGCCCTCGCTGCCAGTGAGGAGGAGTACCGGCGGCAGCAGCGTAGACAACAGGTATCCAGAACCCTTAGCAGTCAGTAGCTTGCTATGCTAGAAGGACCTCCATTAGGTACTTGGCCACAGTGGCAACCTTATCACATCTAATTCATATCTAAAGGGTGCATGTGCTGACTGTAACATGGCTGTTAACAGAAAATTTAAGCATGTGAGATGATGATGATGATGATGATGATGATGATGTAAATCATGCTGTCTCTTCCTGTAATCTCAATGGATGTACATGGTGTCTGGCTAAGGTGGATATAACTCAACATTTTGTGTTATTTTGTGTTACACTGTTAATTTGCCCAATAACATCTGATTAGCAATATTTCAGTTATGATATGACTCACAGTAGATTGATTGATTTATTCTCTTCATTCCACAGGCAGTGGATTCCAAGCAGTCTAACTGCTGTTTGTCTTGAACACCAGGACATCCTAATTCAAACGAGCTGCACACAAGCACCTGTCTGAAATACAACCAGGGGTCCTCAGTCCAGCGCACAAACTTGGACATTTCGGGATGAACACGGTAGAAATAATTTAGGACCACTCTCCTGTGTGCTTCTTTAAAAACCAGAAGGATTAAACAAAGCTTTTTTCAGTGGGTGCTTTATGTGAATATTTGATATAATAATCATGTTAATCCATTCAAATGTAGATGTTTCTGAAAATAAATTATTTTAATCAAAGCCTGTTCTGTATGCTGGTATGTTTTAATGTTTTTATGTCTGGAGTATTGAATGGATTAAATAGAGTTGGTCTGTGTCCAGATTTTACACCCTAGTGTTTCACTGCCAGGAGCTTTTGATGTGTTGCTTCTAAAGCAGAGTGTAAAAAGTTCAACTACAAAACATACAAAAGCAAGTACAGAGTTTGCTGCATCTGTAAGAATGTTTGTACAGTGTGTTTGAACCATTAGAAACACCGTGGGTAGTAACCTGCTCAGGTCTTTTATGTGCAGTATATTATTTTTTTTGCAGGATTTGCGACAGATTCTTCCTATGAAATGGAAACTTGTGAGGTAGTGGGTTATGTTTACCAAACCAGAAATACCATGCAGTGTGTTTGTGTATGACTCATCAAAATTTCAAAATTTGTGATGTGTTTTTAGAGTCAACTTGACCACTAGAGGACAGTCTAGATTCATGTGAAAATTCTGTGAATCTCGACTCTGCAGGTCCACAAAACAGGTTCCACAGATTTTTGATGTAGGCTGAACTAAATGAGCACACTTTGGTTACCCAAGCTCCAAAAGCCTTGAAGAGCAATAACAGCAGAGCTTTTTGGTGAACAGGCAGCTAGCAGTCAACATTTGCCTATGAACCTTACAAGAGGCTGCTACATCTGGCTTCAGTTTGCTGCATCTGCTCAATGCGTAAATACGATGCTATGTAATCGGCTTGGTTTTGCTATGTGGAGAGGAGCTACTGCACTTTCTCCAGTTTATGGTCTTATTTTATTTCGCAGTATCGATTAGTTAAAAGACCCTCAGCTTCCTGGCTGGGATCTTGGGTCAGTATTGTAATATTCAGTTTTTAGTGAAGTGTTGCAGCTGTGCTCCCAGTTTCTGTAGCATTTGACATGTTAATGATTGGGAAAAAAACGTAATTGAAAATGAAGGGGTGGGAGCACCTGCAATGATGTAAATTACTGATGACGTGCACATTAACGAGAATGTATCTCATTAGCTGCTGTACATTTGTACTGTCCACTGAACATCAAATATCCGCAGTCACTCACAGGTGTCTGTTTTGTAACAGAAGCTGGATAAATGTGACTGGGAAATGGAGGAGTCCATAAGTGTCCTCATATCACTTACCACAATCTGTCACAACATTTAAAACCAGCAAGATGTTTATGATCCTTTATTACAGATGTAAAGAGATGTTTATGATCCTTTATTACAGATGTAAAGAGATGTTTATGATCCTGCTCTTTATTATAACTGCATAAGTCTCACTTGACATGATCCTATGCATAATTCAGAAGGTTAAAACCTAATATTATGATCTCCATCACACTATTAATCAACAGACACCACCTGCTCTCTATTAGGATATCTATTACAATATATAAACCACGTACAAATTAAAGAAAAACTTTTTTTTACTCTTTATTATGTATAATTATTTCCTGAGGTATGCTCATGCAATTTTAGGCTGATTATTATTTATTAATCAACACTTCTTATGTCAGTGCTTCATGGTACTGGATTATTAAATGTCAGCTTGATTAGTAGAGTCCACTTCCCTTCCGTCTTCTGTGAAGGCAGGCTTTTTGAATACTGAAGAAAGATGAGGTGTTTTAGGAGAGGGAGAGAGAGAGAGAGAGAGAGACCTGGGTAGGCGGTTGTTTGCACTGGTTTGGTTTTGTTCATGTATTCAGTATTATTCTTTTTAAATGATTCATTTTAATATTGTACTCTTTCATCTTTGTCATCATTTTCATGTGAGCACTGGTTTTGTTGGATGACAATAAAATCTGATAAAATAAATCTGACAAAAATTAAATCCCACAATGGCTTTTCAGCTATTCATTCTGGGAATTCCTTCAAGTTTCATAATGTGCTACAGTTACTTCACTTACTATGAGACCTGGAGTTCAACCCAGAAAGGAACTTTTTCAGCACTCTGGGTGCTATGGCAACCATGCTGTGCATTGTTCTGAGCACACCTGCCTCCCCTGATTGTGTGTGTACCAACAGCATTAGTTATGCTTTGATGAAAAGGGAGAATTCTTTGTTTAAGCAGGAATGATTAATTACTATAATTATGACCATGGGAAATAATTTGTCACTTATTCTTACTAAACAACATCAACAACAATAATTGATGATTACCTGCATCATGTGCTTGGCCTGGATTCATTTATTTGGAATGTGCTGAAAAATATCTCACTTTCCGTTTTTCTTTTCAATAGTTGTGCATCTTGGCTGTTAAAGTTCTCTACAGTTCGTTTTTGCATGGTGTAGATAAGCATGTTAGTCAAAGCAGTGGATCAAAGTTGTGGGAAAATGATATTTTACAGTATAATGATATTATATACAACTTTTTATTCATCCAAACAGAAAAAAAGATTGGAGATATTCTAATATCATATTACAGCTGAGACTTGAGGACCCTCTGCTTCGTTTTCAGGTATGATTCTATCATTCAGTGATGTAGAGAACATGGCATTTTAGAAGATATTCTTTGCAGCTGATTCGTGACAGGGAGGAAAAATATTCTCTCATATTTTGGAGACGTTTTGCTCTGAAGGCTCTGTTGCACTCTTTGACACCATCTTCCAGTTGACAGCCACAGGTAGGCTTCTTCCTGCAGCTTATTGATTCATTCTACTGCCTATTAACAGCTCAGCTGTGTCTCGATAACGTATGGTAGAACTCATCTCCGCTCCTCTTTGTACTTGTGTTATGTTGGCAACATCTTTCCTTGAACTAAGGATACAGTTTTGGTAGGCCTACCCACATTCTCACAGATCTTGGCTGGGCTAAATGTATTTGTGAAAGGGCACCACACTGCAAGCTGCAGTGCTGTTGGAATTGTATCAAAAACCAGACTGTATTTTTCCTTAACAAATGAAGCGTTGCAATTAAGACTCTTTCAGTATGTTTGAGCATGAGAAACATGGCGTGAACATCAATGGTACAGTCCATGAGCTGGAAGAAGGGCCCAGGCAGCTTTTTCTTCTCATGCTGGAGCTACAGCCTGCTGGCAGCCAGTCTCACTTTCTTTTGAGTGGGGTCTTCAAGATCAACTCAAGTGAAGTGTTGCAAATCCCTTAGCCTACACTGGTCTGTTGGAAGTGCTGCTGTGTGGATATGATAGGGGTGGAGGTGTATGGCATAGCTTTTCCTGGAGAGTTTGGCTCCAGCCTAATCCTACACAGCAGACTGCAGCACTGAGGTGGTCTGCCAGAGCCTAATTAAACAGGCTAAATCAATTATCTTGATTGATAGACTGTTTACTTTTAAAGCTTAACTACAGTGAAAAGTGATGACAATAGATACAAATTTGGAGCAGCTACTGAGCCTCATTTACTGGGTCAGTTAGTGATTAGTGATCTTCCACTTCCAAAAGATAATGTGTCTAGCGTGTACTGTGCATTTTTACTCAACACTGACCAGCACACTAAAGTACAGGAAATATATTAGAACTTGAATTACAGCATAGTGAATTTTGGTGAAACATCTGGATCCATGTACAGTGTATTTAAAACATATTTACTGGTTGAATTACACAGCACATCACTGTTTATTACAAATAAGAGCTGGGAGAGTTGGATTAACACTCCCTGCCTTTCCTCGTGTTCTGTTCTGTTTCTCGCTGCATATTTGTTCCACAACAGTTGCACATTTCTTCACACTCCTTCACAATTGCAAAAAAAAGAGAAGTGATTACATAATAACAACTGCTGTGGAGTCACTGGGCATGATTATGCAACCACGTGACATCACTAACACAGTTCATAGGATTTCATTCATGCCGAACCACAGCCTACTCATTTGACGTATTGTTTTGGAGGACTCATTTATGGTGGCTCCCGAAGCCTGTGCCGTGCTCAAGGTTAGCCACTGCTAAAGTTTTAAATCATATTCAGTTGCCTTCAAAAAGGAAAGCATACTTTTGTATCAGCTTGCCCTTGTCTAAAGCATTCAGCAAAAGCATTCTGCAAAGGTTAGGGTTGGAAAAAATCATAAATCATTATAAATCTGAATGTGTCCAAGTGTGTTTCAGCAAAATGGATATTTAGATATTTATGCACAAGTCAGGTCTCATGAATGGAGAGGCTGTTATAGTCACACATCGTGACACTCATTCACAGCACAAAACATCCATCAGCAGGGGACAACGATGATGTAAACAGAGCTAGAGAAGTGTGCTCACAGGAACCAGAGTGTAGAGGCAGTAGATTCACACTGTAGATTCTGAAATATTTTTATATAACAAACATGACATCAATGTCCTTCATTTAATGAGTAAGGCATCATAAACAGCCATACCCGTTATTTATCGCTGTATTACATGTACAAATGCACAAATGTCTTAAAATATTGTTGAACTTCCAGCACTCATTATACTCATTCTTACTAGTCATCTTAAATTATTTCTGAATTCTGACACTATAGACAGAAATGTACCCATCCCTCCCCAAACACACACGAATTCTGCAGCTGCTCCAAGTAGGATATACATTAAGTGCATTCTAAATTCCACAAGACTCTTCATTTCCTGTGAGACTTCGAGCTCCGTTATAAACCTCTAGAAGCGGGGGGGATAAGACAGTCTGTCACAGAGCTGATATGTTTCATTATGACATAAAGACCTGATTAAACCAAAGAAACTGTCCAAAATAAGACTAAAACTATTGCCAGCACAGGAAGCAAAGTGTGTTGCATAAAATATTAACATTGCGGACAAAGCAGTCTGCCCACGCGTTGTTTTCCTCTGGAAAGCAAAGGCCTCGTCATGCGTGTAACATCAGAGTGCGGCTCTGCAGTGAGCCTCCATATCCTGGCCTCTGCCACAGCTCTCATTAGCAGAAAGGGAAACAGACACTCTCTTCAAACAGCACAGCAGTCAGTGCAGTGAGAAAACCGCCCCACTGAATAATGAAAGCTGTAGGCCATGGATACCTAGATGTGATATCAAGCAAAGGTCTCTAAAGTCAGCTCTTCCCACAGACGCTCTTGCTGCCGATCTTAATGTGTTCGAGATGCATTACGGGGTTGAAAGCAAGAAAGTTTGTTTTTAATTACCCAGGCATTTTTTTCCTGTGGTAGGAGACATGAAGTCAGGATTTACGTATGTCTCACTCATGCAAATCAATCATTTCTTTTACAGTATCTCACAAAAGTGAGTACACCCCTCACATTTTGAAAATATTTTAGTATATCTTTTCATGGGCCAACACTGAAGATATGACCCTTTGATACAACGTACAGCAGTGAGCTGTACAGGGGGGGATTTTATACAGTATATATATTATATAGATATTATATATATTTTATATATAAAACCCACATATGTATATGTATAACCACACACATATATAACCACATCCTTTCTTGCTCTCCTGGGTGGTCTTTTCTTTTTCTCTTGTTCATGCATTTCCATGGTTAGTGCCTCCATGCTGGTTTTCAGTCCAACCATTGTTAGGATTTTTCCATATCAGCCACTTCCATTACTTGCTGATGGTACATAACCATGCAGGGGTTCATCCTCCCACGGTGGTTCCTGTTCCTCCATACCTCAATCCTTCTCAGGTTTCTGGTGTCTGTGGTACTCACTACCATTTTATTCCTGGATCTTTGTTGTTTCATCTTGGATAGTAACACACACACACACACACACACACACACACACACACACACACATTAAATAAAACTGATATACATAAGCTGTGCTCTTTACAAATGACTGAATGGGAAACCAATGACCGTTATAATGGGGATGATAACGAGGATGATGATGGTGCCGGCAGCTTTTCATGTGAGTGACCCAGGATGTGCAAGTCTAGACTACACACCACATCTCCACGTCTGCTAGCTGTGTGTGCACATGCAGAGATGCCTCATCTGCTCTCTGATAGAGACACACTTAGACAGGGAGCACTGCCACTGGCACCTGCCCGTCACAGTGAGGAAGGTTTACGCATGACGTCCTCATCTCCTCTTTCTTGTGTAGCTCCCTAATCAAAGCTCAGTGTGCAAAGCATAAAGTCTAACTGAAATTAAAATGACTGAGTGGCATCAGGCTCTTTGAAAGGATTTCAGATGTTTCCATACTTGCCCACCATTTTGTACTTTAGTCCTGAACTGGACTAAACGGTTTAGCAGATGAACGAAGTGACTAAAAACAGCAAGGACAGTTCCCTCTAAACATTCAGCATTCTAACCGCAACCTTAAAATAAGCGTGTGTAGCCATAAACAACTTAGCAAACATTTAATAATACAAAAATCGTTAGGATACCTCTGCTAATATACTGTAGCCTTCTAATATCAGATGGGAAGTGGTCACCCAAAGGGAAGTTAAAGTGTTTATTACCCCAAAGAGAGTCACACACATCCACATATGTTGTGAAAATCAGAGTAAAAGCAGAAGAGAAAAGCAATTTGCACACAATGCAGCGTTCGACTCGGCTGAAAGGTCAGAGGTCTAGGTCCACTGCACCGCCACTGGGCATCTATCCTACCGAGAGTGAGACATCAAATAACCCTTCCTAACCAATCCTAAAATGGAATTAGGCATCACACTACTGCGACAGATGCATATACATGGATAATGATGGAAAAAAAAGAAAAAAAAAGGAAGAAATAGAACGCAAACTACATCGAGGGCCAAACCAGCAGAGGGCTTGAATCTTTCAAAACAATCAGCAAAAGCCTTTATAGATCTCAATGGGAAATAAGTACATCTTAACTTCCACCATCTTGGCTGCAGGACACTCAGGTCAACATGACAACTTCATCCAGTTCTCAGAGAGATGTGTTACAAAAGCTTTGGATCCACCACACACTCAATCTAACAGGTGATGGTGAAATGGATATCTATAAAAAAAAATTTAATTGCAAGACCATTTCTTGCTTAAACAAACTGCTAACCATCAAGGCCATATAGCTTAGCTCATAAAAAAGACTGATGCCAAGTCTGTCCTATAACTCACAGTAATCAATATAAAACACAAACATATCACAATAGCATGAAAGTAAGGCCTACCAAACAAACCACCAAACAGCCAATCAACTGGAAACTAATGTAAGACTTCAGTTATATTATGTTAAAAGTAAAAACACTCTCTACCTTATGGACTCTTCACCCAACCAAAAGTCAGAAGTGCAGAAGTTGAACTGCCAGCCTGAAAAGCAAAGATGTCATCACAAATGAGTTTCCTGACACTAATTACTGAGGGAGAGCTACGGTGTGCCAGAAGGGACACTTCCACCTAATGCTATTCCCTGCTACAAATGAATGAATTAATGTCATGTTTCACTTCTCTGCTTCTGCACAGAAAAACCTCCAATGATGATTAATAATCTTTTTCAGTGTTCGAGAACACTGAAATAATTAAGCATGAGCTTTCCTGTGTAGCATTTATTTACATACATTATGCATATTAAAATGACCCCTTAATTACATGAAACCTCCATCAAAATATGCTGGACCTTTGTGGGAATTAAAATCAACAATAATTTTACTACACTCAGTGTAAGCATGATATGAAAGTATGATACCATGGCCCAGTACCCATTTTCCAAAGTCTTTGTTGGAGTCAGCAAACAGCAGCCCTTTAACTCATATTTATTACAGTAATTTTGCATAAATACACATAATTACCTTGCTGCTGTCTGGCGTAATTATTAAATGACCTAAACTGTGTAGATAAACCAGGTTATTTGAAGGTCTACTTAAGCATGTAACGTTAATGGACTTTTGTTGCATCATTTTTGATATGCTTGGCTTCATAATTGCGTAAATGTAAAAAAAATAATAATAACGTATCAACATTAATTAGAAAGGGAAATGTGCAGTCAGTCATAGGATGGGAAATAGATGTGCAACAGGCTAAACTCACTAACCACATCAAACATGTTCATCTTGCTCTGTCTCAGTTGTGTACCTTGCTTAGAACATTCCTTATTTTCAAATCAATTAAATTTTAATCAGGTCAATTCTCCTCTCGGGGTAAATCTGCATAATTGGGCCTTGAATGACAACCATTTTCCTCAAGGATGAAATTGGCCCTTTTGTATTTTCTGATGTCCGTTATCTGTGCTCTGAAAGGCAAAAGGGAAAAAAAACTATGAAGGCCAAAGCATCATATTTTCTTTCTCTGTCTCTCTCCCTCTGTGTGTGTGTGTGTGTGTGTGTGTGTGTGTGTGTGTGTGTGTGTGTGTGTGTGTTAGTGGGTGTATTCTGTTTGACTGCATGACAATGCAGGGAATGTTATGACACTGTAGAGCTGGTCAGCACACACTGCCCAGCACACAGTCAACATAAATAGTACACATCTTAAGATCAAGACATTTATAAAAAATAACTCAGTACAGCAGAGAAAGGATGAGGTAAAGTGATGTTAATAGCCTCTGGAAAAAAATGATTAAGTATTGTTAAATTGACAAACTGTGGATAAAGCCTGTCCTTGAATTTGGTGGTGATATCTGTATCACTGCTACCCCTACAGTAACATGTCGTTTTAGCTCACAGTCTGGGGCCACATTGAACTGGTCCATACAACAGAAATAACATCTAGTGCTGCAGGAGTTGGTGTAAAAGGACTCAGAAATTCACTGTGCATGTTTCACTCTTTATGGAGATCTATCTTATACTGTGGTGTTACACCAGACAGTCTGACTCAGAACCCATTCAGAAAACAAGGATTAGTTCTTAGTTTTGGGGATGTCCTTTGCTGCACCACAGTGTCAGATCACTAATTTCGGTAACACCTTCTATGAAGCCCGTATTTCTAAATCATTATAAATGTGCTTATAACTAGTTGTAACTTGGTAATTATGATTTATAAGCATATATATATATAAACTCCAGTAATGAACTATAAATAATTCTTTTTTAAATTATAAATTTTTCTTTTAACTATATATAATACTGCAAATGTCACTATTCATTATGCCTTTTAAGTGGATAATAACCTCTGCATGATTATAAAGTATATATATAATTATGTATTAATAGTCATAAATGCATTATAAATGTTTAAATTGCCATCATTAAGTGCTTCAAGTAAAGTGACTGATATTTGAAGTTATTTCTAATTTTAATTGCCATCATTATAAATGTCTAATAATTTAAACATATAAATGCAAAATAATTACAGCATGTACATAAAGACAGAAACATTACTTTTTTCTGGTTTAAACTTTTCATTTATTTATTTTTTGTAATTTTTTTTTTTTTTTTGCCAAAGTACAGCAAGAATAATTAGAGTATTCTTGAATCTTTAAAAAAAACAAACACAAGTCTAGTCCATTAATCTAATCACAGTCTAGGCCATTAATCAAAGATTTGTAATTGTTTATACCTGTCTAGTCGAGTACTTTGACCATCACACAATGAGCCAAAACAAAATAAAAGCACATTTCAACTGGCAGTAGCTCTCCATCTATTTTCATTTGACAAATCTTTTCCTTTACTTTAATGGTCAGTAGTCCATGGCACCTTTCAACAAAAGGTGAGTGTTTCTCAACACTCTCATTCCATGGTGCAATGCTATCAAAGTGCTTCACCACTGCTATTCTCAGCCCTGCAACAACAGCTGTGCGGGCAGTGGTGGCTCTGACCAGTCCAAAAAAGAGTCCTGTCAAAAGCTGCCGTCATAGAACTGTCTTTCTTGAAAGCTTCCAGAACTATCCTGTATCTTGCAACAATGCATCTTGTATTTTTGACTAGAGAGAAGAAGAAAAAGTGCATTATTATGTAATTTTTGGTAGATGCAGAAAGTAAAAACTGCGACTCTGTGTGAGTTTGCTAGTATTTAAATGATAAAGATACATTGTTTAAAAAAAAATTACCTCTCACACAATGGAAGTCAGGTTTTGACTCAGGAGTATCTCTATTGTGCATAAAATCTCTCTTGTGTACTGGGATTTTGCATTTTCTTTTCATCACCTCCACAGTTGAGTCAGATAAGATAGAGCAGGTGTCTCCATCAGACTCCTCTGCCTTTTTAGGTATCTGATACTTTGGGTGTGCTTTCGCTTTTGTTTATGTAAAGATGCAATCAGTCAAAAACAAAGAATTAAATCATGCTGACTATTAGACCCTATCAATCAATTACTTTTGGATAATTCTGATTATTATAATATAACTGAACCTCCTAATAACCTACCATGGTTACCATTTTTGAGCGGATCAGCTCGTGAATACATTCTTTCTTTGGTAACTGTGATTGGTGATGCTCTTTATCTTGCTTTGGTATTTTTACAAAACAAAAGAAACAAAACAAAAGAATTTGTTGTGGACTTCCGCCGGCGCAAAGCCCCCCTCCCTCTCTTACCAGTGAACATCCAGGGCACAGACATTGAGATCGTGGACTCTTATAAATACCTGGGAGTTCACCTCAACAGAAAACTGGACTGGACTGCCAACACCCAAGCACTTTACAAGAAGGGACAGAGCAGACTACACCTGTTACAGAGACTGAGATCTTTTGGAGTGCAAGAAACTCTACTGAGGACCTTCTATGACTCTGTGGTTGCATCTGTTGTTATGTATGGTGTGGTGTGCTGGTGCAGCAGTATAACAGCAGCAGAGTCTAAGAAACTGAACAAACTGGTGAAGAAGGTGAGCTCTGTTCTGGGTTGTAGCCTTGACCCCGTGGAGGTGGTGGGGCATAGGAGGATGATGACAAAACTGTCATCAATACTGGACAATGTCCACCACCCCCTGCATGGGACAGTGGAGGTCCTGCTGAGCCCACTGAGTAGCAGACTTATCCATCCACACTGTAAGACAGAGAGGTATCGCAGGTCCTTTCTCCCCTCTGCAGTTAGACTATATAATAGGTCCCTGCGGTAGCCATGGTGGTGATGGTGGTGATGACGATGACAATACAATGCTATGCTGCTGTGACTCTCTTTTTAAATTCTCATTTTAAATTTAATTTATTATTATTTTATTAATTTTATTCTTTTATTTTTCTTATCTTTTTTGCTGCTAAAAT
Organism: Tenebrosternarchus preto; assembly: GCA_025802075.1. Classification (NCBI taxonomy): domain Eukaryota; kingdom Metazoa; phylum Chordata; class Actinopteri; order Gymnotiformes; family Apteronotidae; genus Tenebrosternarchus; species Tenebrosternarchus preto. The sequence goes on along the minus strand of JAOYMR010000004.1, from coordinate 9,307,757 downwards.
CCACACTGTTTCTGTGTTTTTAAGCATTTTTTAATGTATTTATTTAGACAGTAACATTTTTCTATTTTTGTAACATTTTTATATTTCCCTTATATATAGTTGAATATTATATATTTTTAACTTTTTGGTCCTGTGTTTGTATGTATGTCGTCTACTTTGCACAAGTTGTATGTTGTTATTGCTGCAACACATGAATTTCCCCACTGTGGGATAATAAAGGGCTTTTACTTACTTACATACTTACTTACTTACTGACTCACTTACTTACATACTTACCTACTCACTTACTTACTTACATACCTACTCACTTACATACTTACATACTCACTTACTTACATACTTACATACTTACTTACATACTCACTTACATACTTACTCACTTACTTACATACTTACTTACTTACATACTTACTCACTTACTTACATACTCACTTACTTCCTTACTTACATACTTACTCACTTACTTACTTACATACTTATCATCCGAGTATTTATAATGCAGCAACAAAACATGGACAGGAAACAATAAACATTTTCAACACTACAATTACAATTTCACTACAAAGAAGTGAAGTTCTCTACTGGTGCTTGTGAAGGTAGTGGCATTGGCTCTATTAAGTGGTCAAAGAGACGTACCATAGAGAAATAGAAGAAATGAGGTTGGTAGTGAAGGCAATTAATCCACAAACAGAGGTCAGTTTTATATAGGAATAAAACCAGCTCAACGGTTGCTACCATGAATTTGTGAGGCAACCAGATATAAAAGCTG
>JAOYMR010000004.1:9266673-9283261 GCA_025802075.1 Tenebrosternarchus preto | reverse complement strand
CAAACAACCAAAGATTTATAAAGGAAAATCATGAAAATGATCAGGGGTTCCCAAACTTTTGCATACCACTGTATATAACTTCATGGTAGTGGTATACCTTAATGGCAGTGTGTGTGCATGTACATGCACTCCTTCAAGGCAGCAGTAGTATTTCTTAATGGCAGCATGGAAGTGGCATTTCTCGGATGACGTCATCACTGACTGTAAGAACTTGGACATCCAGCTGGACCCATGTCAGAAAAGAAGAACAAGACACACATACACAGATTCTCCCCAAATCACCACAAATACCTAAGAGCATAACAGGCTCAATGGATCAGAGCTGTTTGGGCAGCACAAGGGGACCTACACAGTTTTAGGCAGGTGGTTTTAATGTTATGCCTGAGTGGTGTATGTATAAATGTACGCACTTTAACTTATGTTCAAAATAATAGAGTGCTAATGGAGTACCAGGTGAAAAATGGTTGTCTCTTGGAAAGCTCTAACTTCATGGGATGTTCTAGAACCGTCATAGTGAAGGTATCCTGGGAATGGACCTTCTCACACATCAAGTGCCTCCCAACAGCATAACCGTGATTCCATAGGGGACCGAAGACTCCAGTGAGTGGTACAGAGCAATCGACATGCCGCAGTGGACCAGCTCTGCACTGAACCCAGGAGCAACAAGGAAAGTGGCAGAGGTCACCATTGAGTGAACACTGTTCTGTCTGGGTTTGCAAAACAGACACATTGTTAAAGCACCAATGTTAACCAAGGTTCATTGCCAGTTTGCACAGGAGTACCATAATTGGACACTGGAGGATTGGAAAAAGGTTGCCTTCTCCGACGAACCCAGGTTTGTGCTGCATAAAGTGGACAGGCAGTGGTGTACGTGCAGGGAAATGCATGAGAACCACCTCCAAGAATAAACTGTGGGCCAAAGCAGGGTGGTGGTGTCGGTGTACATGTCTGGGGGATGTTTTCCACTAGTACCACTGCATGCAGCTACAACAGGTACTTGGCAACCCTAGCAGATCACACGCACCCCTACATGTCGACATTCTTCCACGATGGTAATGGGGATGACGCCCAACCTCATCGTGCAAAGGTGGTGCATGAGTGGTTTCTGGAGCACAACAGTATCTTTCCCTGGCCTGCTGTCTCGTCTGATCTCAGTCCAGTGCAGCACACCTGGGAACACTTGGCAGGATCGGCAGGTTCACTGTGCAACACACACACACACACACACACGTGTGTATATATACCACTACATACCACATCCACCCCCTCTGTTCCTCACTGTTGCGTATATTCTCTATAACGCTGGATCTGAGACAGGCACATTAATCTTGGTCTCATCTGACCAAAGAATGTGTTCATCAGGCTTCTTTTTCGTATTCTTTTAATCTCCTATTCTTGTGCTGAAAACGCAGTGCAGTAAAGGTTGAATTTGTCCGACATCCTTCCCACTATTTGAGCTAATCACAGAAACTGTTTTCATCAGGTAACTCTGTTATCTGTTTTCATCAGGTAACTCCCGTGCCGTGACTGCAGCACGTGTTCATCTGTTTTCCAGATCTAAAGCGGACATGTAGCATATCGTTGTTTGAACAGCGGTCATTACAACCGGCTGTGTTTAGTGATTAGTGCGAATATGACTTGTCCTATACCTTGTGTTTACTGTTGTGTTTTGAATGATGTTTAACTTGTGACTGGTGTTCCTATCTCTTCCAACTGTGTCTCACAATATGATTTTTTTATCCTTTTTTGACATGGACATGCAAACACCACATGTTCTAAAAATTTTGTTGTCCACAGATCATTTTACAACCACATTCATGAAGTTTCGTGCATTTCAAAATTAATGCTATGCTGAAACTTGGAAAAAAAAAAAGGTGTCACGGTGGCCGCCCTGGGCGCCTCCCCTGTCTCGTGTCTGTGTGGGTGTGTCTGTGTGGAGGTGTGTTCGGTTGTCGTGTCGTGTGGATGAAACGCATGTGTACGTTTGAGTGTTGTGGGTGTGGCGTGTGATTGAGCTTGTTGTGATTGTAATGTGTTGCACCTGTGTCTCGTCAGGGTGAGTTTTTAAAAGCGTGTATGTGTCACACAGTATTGTCGGTCTTTGTCCAAGTGTGACTCAACAGACTGCGGGACTGTTGAGTTCGTAACTCAAAAACCGAAAATAAAACGGTTTGCTTTAAGTACGCACGTGAGCCCTGCTTCGTTTGTTCTTCGTCTCAGTGGATCTGAACGTGACAAAAGGTTTATAAAAGTTGAAAAGCTTTTTTATAACAGACATGATTTTTACAATAAAACATAAGGATGTCTTTAAAGCATGCTTTCACAAAATATGTCAAACTGATCAAACGAACAATAGTAGCCTATTTAACCCAACAAAACATGGATTCATTGGTAAATGGTAAATCCATCAAGATTTTTTTGTCTTCATTCACTTTTTGTTACATCTTTCTATATAAAATATTAATTATGCACCAAATGCATAAAATTCGTTTTTATGAACTATGCCCTTCGGTTTCGTATTGCTATATTAATCAGACACTGTGAATAAGAAGCCAGTTTCAGCTTTAAATAAGTGATGACAAGGAATGAATGGTTATTTCCAACAGCAGCTATTTGAATGGGATGATAATGGGCTTTATTAAACTGGATGTGATCTGTTGTGGAGCACACTAACTCTGGTCTGTTCTGATTGGCAAGGGCCAAAATGACGAACAAAACTCGTACTTCATCTTTCAACACGGTGTTCTCTCACTCATTATGTTGGTAGGATCCTTGATAGTATAATTGACTTGACATTTTGATGTGATGCTAGATTTCTCAGAGGGGGCTGTGTATGTCCAGCATTAAAAGTCCTGGAATTATTCCTCTGAATTGACAGAAAAATAAGGATTAAACCATATTAACCATCTTTTTTTTTACAGCACAGTAATGGGTTTTTTTACGAGTTGAGAACGTAACTGATTCACTCACTTCCTGTGTGGCAACTCCATGCCTTCAGCTACAGGAAACGTTCTGAACACTGAGCAGGGGTAAAACCTGAGGGGGTGGAATTAGGGGACGGCACTGAAACAGCAGGAAGGGTGCACCTCGATGAGATGTTGTACTTCTGGAACACAGAAGATCCCTGGTACATCACAGTATCCACAGCAGTTGCAAGTACAAGCTGAAAAAAACACAGCCATGTCTGTACAAATAACACCCTCTAGAGTGACGTCAAAATGGCAATGCACGAGAGAGAGAAGGAGAGAGAGAGAGAGCAATAAAAGAGAAAAATAATCTTGCCCCTAGCATAACCTTTTTAGCATAAAGTTTTACTACCTTCAAAACACATGACTACAGTTCATATAAAACCTATGAATATCAGTAATGAATTAACCCGAGATTTATAACTGTTTATAAAGTTCCGTTTATGAAAATAACAGGTGTTTGATGTTTGTTTTACATGTGAAAGAAAGAGTTAGGAGCTTAGTGAAATTCTTCGGTCAGACACATAGTTGACCATTCCACTCTCACATTTTTTTAATGCTCATTTATTGCAATGTTTTAATAGAGATACAAGACAGAGGTGTTTGTTTTGCCTCTAACCTTCCACAGTGACGGCTTCCATGGCAGCATTCATCTGGCAGCTGTATACAGGAGACTCAAAGCTATTTAGACACAGTGCTAACTAGCAATGTGCATCCTACTGAAACAATATACCATTAACTATTTATATGTGGTCAGTGAATACATACAAAGCAATTACTCATAGTTGCTCATTGGTTACATTTAAACATGTCACTGAATCACACAGTTGTGCCTTTAAGATACAAAATTCTATTCGTTATTCAGCTTTTCTAGGTTTTTGATTCAACTGAATTAATCAATTGTCTGAATGAAGGCTTTACTTTTAAATATATAGCACTTTATTCATTTATTTATGTAATTGAGAACTGGAAAGAACTGAGTATATGTGTTAGTGATACTTCATTTTAAATAAAGTTTATTTGTTATTAGTTGTGGTATTTTGGTTTTTATTACATATTTATGAACCGATTTTTAAGTCAGCTTATGATTTTCATGAAATTTAAAAATTTGATTAAATATGCAGTTAACTGTTATTCTTTATGAACAGATAATCCAATCAATGTTTTCCATCATCTTAAAACTTAAAAAAAGATTATATATTAGAATTGAATTCCCTTTCAAATTTCACCTTTTATAGTTAGTCTTCCATTTGTAAAACTCAAATTCAGTCTTTCATTTATGTATACCAATGCCAGCACAACACCAAAAATATACGGATCATATACTGGTGAGACCAGGGGAAATTTTGTCAGTGCTATAATTTTGCACCTCAAACCATGACCTTAGTGCTGTCAGATGTATGAGAAATATATTTAAATAGCAGCCCTTCTGCAAAAAAAAAAAAAACTTCAGTCAGGCGTTATTTGTAGAGTACAGATAATTAACCTATGTGTAGCCTACACAGCTTTCACACAGCAGTCCCATGCTGTTGGATGATACCATAAATAACAATCTTGTTTTCTTTTTCAATCTTGTATTCTTTTTCATTGTGTCCTTGGTATAAAGGTTTGTGAATGGGTCATACTCAGTTTTTTCGATGATCATCTTCCATACCTTTGCCCTTAGACTATGGGTTTTGTACATCTTCAATGCCTCTACCTTTAGGCTATAGGTACTGTACATGTCTTTACTTCCTTAACCTTTAGGTTTGAGGTATTGCACGTCTACTGTCTCCAACTGTAGGTTAGAAAAGTTTAGGAAATGTAAGGTATGTTTCAGGTCATGTTACAGGGTTTCTGTGATGGTGGCCGCCCCTGCCTCTTCCCTAGGCTTGTGTTTGTGTGGGCGTGTCGGTGTGTTCGTGTGCTGTGTTTGTGTGGGCGTGTCGGTGTGTTCGTGTGCTGTGTTTGTTGTGGAGCGTGACGTTCGTCTGTCTCGGTGTCCGTTCGCGTCAACGTTAATTGTTTCACCTGTGTCTCGTCAAGGTGTGTATTTAAGCATGTGTATGTCACCACGTTATTATCGGTTTTCGTCTGACTGTCTGTGTGTCCGTCGTCAGTGGCACTGTGCTTGTGTTTATTTCCAATAAAACCGTTAGAACGACCGTATCGCAACGTAACAGAAAGACCGACAGAACCTGCAGGACGATGACAAAAGGTAAACACGGTAAGAAAGGGCGAAAGAGAGGAAGAACGGCCGGGACCCCTCACTACCCGGCGGCTTCCCCTCTCCCTGGGTCCATGCTCCCCTCTGAAGACGAGAGGAAGCTGAAGGACTACTTACGGTGCCGAAGGGTCCCGAAGAAAAGGAGGGAGACCCCTCGCCGGCTTAAGGAAGAAAGTGAGTCCCCCTGCTTCAGAGAGGAGGAAGGCGCACCCCCATGTCGGGCCTCCTGCCTGTTTCTACAGCAACTCGGTGCCATAACGTGACAGTTTCGCTATAAAGGGAAAGATCTTACTCTCCCCTACATCTCACATGAGCATTTATCCTCGCAGATTTCTCATGGTAAATCAGAGCAAATTTATTGCATAATATCAGTAAAACTCATTGCAAATCAGTATGTTTTAGTCTTATTTATGAGTTATGAGATGTTATTGGGTTTTCTATTAGCATGTGTTATGAGTTGTCCTTGTTGTTTTTTTTTGCGGTATGTGCTGTTTCCAATGGTGAGCAGAAGGTAAGGATTGGGTCATTCAAGGACCATCCTTATTGTGTCCAGCTTTGGATCTATTAGAAGGTCATTTATGAGGCTGCAGTACAGATCCTTTGACGGTTTGGTCACTGAAGAAAGTGGTTTCCTTTTATCTTTTGCCTCAGCTTCAGCTGTGACATGAAAATCAAACCTGCCCACTAAATGTTTATTGGATCAGCTTTTGGTCCCATGAGACACCGTACAAAGTGAAACAGTTAGACACCAGCTTTGATTACTGAGGGCAGAGATGGAGGGGGGATCAATCTGTATATTTTATAGACGTGTCATTCACTAATGAAAGTTCCTTTATTTTGATTTGGTCCTTCTGGCTTGCTGTAGACCCAGCAGCAGTACATGCTAATGACCATCCCTTTTCAATTAAGTTGCTTAAGTTTCTAACCAAGCCCAATGCTGGGTACCAGAATTAATTACACATCCAATATGTAGAGTCTGTGAACTCAGGAAGTCTGTATCCTCCAGACACTTCAACAAGAAGGAACAAAGAACTCCATTAACTAACATGACAGCAAAAAAACAACATTAAAAGGGAATATTGAATGGATTCCTCTTAAAATCCTAATTAAGAGTTTTCACATTACCAAAGCCAACTATTTGTGTTCTGAGGAATATTACTCAACCCTACAATAAATGTGTGGATCAACAATAACATAAATGTCCCTCTAAACAAACAGTCGTATTATTAAAATATCAGATAACATGGTGGCAACAGTGTAAAAAATGACTGCAAAAGTATGTGGGCACATTTGGCAGACATTCTTATCTGGAGCAACGAGTGTTGTGTTAGGAGCCTTGTGTAAAGACTCTCATTGGTGTAGCACAGAGCACTTGCCCAGACTGGGATTGTGAACCCCAGCACTCCACAGGAGCGTATCACAGGAGCGTATCACAGGAGCGTATCACAGGAGCGTATCACAGGGCTAGGCAAGCCTGGTCCTGTAGGGCTGAAGTCTAGCAGAGTTTGGTGATTGTTCTGCTCAGACACACCTACTTCACCTGGCAAATGAGTTAAATCGTGTGCTTAATATTAGTAAATATAACGGTGTGATGTCAAACTGCGGTCCAAGAGAACCAGTGTCCAGTTAGATTGGGTGCTTGACCTGCTTAAACGCACCTGAATTTCAGCTGCACCCATTGTCCATAGACAAACAGTGGCAGTAGAATGGATGGCATTGAAAAGCTCAATGACTTTAAATGTACTGCTGTCATAGGATCCCCCCCCCCCATTGCTGCAAATCAGCTTGTGGAATTTTTTGCCACGGTCAAGTGTAAGTGCTGTTATTGTGAAATGGAAGCATAGAAGTGTGTGTGTGAAATGTCCTAGTGCTGCAGTACATGGAAATGGCCTGTCTTCTGTTCTAAACTGCCTCTGGAAGTAAGACCAGAACTGTGAAGGATAATGGTAATGCTACAGCATGTAAAGAGATTTTAGAGAATTATATACTTCCATCTTTGTGGCACCAATGGCCTTTTGGGGAAAGCTATCTCCTGTTCCAACATGACACTACCGCTCTGTGTGAGACAAGGACCGTAAAGACATGATTTGATGAGTTTGGTATGACGGAACTCAAACAGCCTGCACAGAGCCCTGACCTCAACCCCGCTGAACACGTCTGGAACAAACTGGAACAAACTGGAACATCCATTCAGGTCTTCAACATCACTGTCTAATGAATGGTGCATCTTTTGGTGCATCTTTGACTGAGCACAAATCACCCAGAGCATTAACAATTACAGGTGTTGTGAGGGATAACTGCACACTAATGCCTATGGCTTTGGAAAGAGATGTCCAAAAAATGTTCTTCTAGCCATATAGTATGAAATCTAGAGCAATTTTAATGCATTTAATTTATAACAAAATATTAGATAAAGAAAACAGATTAATTGATGGTATTGATGAACCTTTGCCTAATACACTCACATAACTGCATTTTCCCCCATCAAAGCTACTTTGAACAATTAACTCAAACTGTAAAAAAAAATGCTAAAATTCACTAATTGGGTTTTGGTTGATCTCATTGGCTAACGCTTTGTTGGAACATCACCTGACATGGTACACATGGACAATGAGCCATTCCAAAGCTGCATTCAAAAAGTGAAATACCATCCTGAACACACAAAGAGCTAAATACATGTCCAATACCTACACATGCCTTATAAAACAGCCACTAAAATACTAGAACCACAAAAACCAGCATGTATTATTTGCAGTCTTTCCTTACGGAGAGATACAAGTTAAAAAAAAACGTGCAATCAAAATGCAAGTATTCATGAAGCATTTCCTATGTTGTTTTCATAAAATTATTTAGAGTTTTGTTGCTCTCTGAAGACCAAATGATTAAACTGGTGGAATCAGTATGACTCTGCTTGGTTGGAATGGATTCCAACAACCACACTGCTCCTTGTGGACAACGCTGGACTGTTTTCATAGGTGATACGCGGGTACTAGTTTATTGCTGATTCACAAGCATGTGAAATGTTTTTCTTTCTGTTCTTCAGGACCTTTGGACTGTAGAATTCTCATTTGACCTGCACTTAAGGGGAGTTTGTCACAGGAATGCTGCACACAGAGGTATAATTGGATGCTTAGGTCGTTAGTATGTATGCAGTTTATTTGATAATGAGAGCGTAGCGGTTAACTCCCCATTAATGGCAGTAGTAGTGCAGTAAAGTCTGTGTGAATGGCAGTGCAGTGGAAAGCAAGGAGAACGAGCACAAGCTATACTTATCAGCAGTTGAAGTGTGGGATTCGCAACTGGTACTAGACACAGGTACAGAACTACATATGGGACACTCGCAGAAAGCGGACAGTTTCTTTTAGTTAACAATTCCATTGGAGGATGCAGTGGATGACGCTTTATAAAGAAAGATGGTGTAGTATGGAGATGTGTTGGCTGAGGTGAGAAAACATGGATGACAGGTGTATATTAAGTCAGTAGAGATGCTAGAGGATGTGTGACAGTCCGACTGCTTCCTGTGGAATTTTGTTCACAAGGCCTCATGCTGAAGGTAGGCTGAAAGTGTAAGGCAGAGGCTATAGACGAGGAGAGTAGTTTTTTCGGTGTCTCAGGTATACAGTAGAGGACAGGGCAGGTGTGTTGATCAGCTCTAGAACAGTAAATCCAGATGTACCATATGGAAGTGAGCATACCATAACAGTGCCTGTTGGAGAGGGGGGGTGGCTTTAGTCAGTGGCGAGGGCGGTAGATGTGCTATGTTGGATAATGCTTGGTGGCGTGCACTGTGCAGTGGATGGGTTGAGCCCCATCTGAAACCCTACTGGTTCAGCACCTGATATTTGCCATCCTGTATATACTTACCATTGCCCTGCGCTTTCATTTCAAGTCTTCATGTCAACATCAAATGTAACTTTTCTATTAATAGAACGGATCTGATAGTGATGTAAGCTAGATGTGTCAAGTCCTCTCTTTTCTCCTTCTCTGGGCATCTCCAAAGGATGCACTAAGGATTGTGAGGATTTAAGAGATGAGCAAATGGAAACGCTCTGAACCGACACTCATGGACCCTTGTGGTTAAAGATCACTGAAGTGGCAGAAAACCATCTGACCAGTCAGATATTTTGTGAAATATCTTAAATGAATATTTATATACAAGCTATAGAAAAGTCAGGTTTTGCACAAATTACCATCAAGTGCATGTTTTAGACCATGAGGACTTGATTATGTTTGTCATGGCCACCCAAGCACATGGCAGAAGATCAGTCCCACCCCTCCCCCTGGAAATAACTGTTCCTGGGCATCATCTATAAATTCTTAGTTATCGACGGATCAGGCACACAACAGCATTGTGTTGTTGCCGGCAAATAAAATCTCTCCAAACAGAAAGTCAATAAACATGATAAAGGGGAGTGCAGCAGATGGAGACTTCTAATGTAGAAACGAAGTTCAGCGAAGCAGTCGGCATCACACACACACGTACTGTAGGTTAGTTTTATTACATGTCTTTATTGTCCAAAGTACCATAAAATGATAACTGTACAACTCGGCACACAAGCAGAACCAGGGCACTAAATATCCAAATTGAATCAGTGGCTGAAGACACATATAAAATGTACATATTTACATAAAAAAAAAAGGATTATTCAATGTGTGGCAACGCTCTTCACGTTGGAAATGAACAGAAACACGATCTTATATGAAAGCAAAATAAAAACATGATGCTTGAAAAAAAATCTAACAAAAAGCCGTGGTTGAAGCCCCTGGTGCTGCAGGTCAAAAGGAACAGAGGAGATGTGGCTGCAGATGTGAGGATTTTCAGAAAGGCACTCTGTGATGTACTATATACACTTCATCCACCCTAACAGAGAGCAGCTCACTCACTCACAGGCTTTTCACAGTAATTACGACTCTCTTCACATCCCCGCAGAAAAAGCCCAAGCACATGGAAAATTACACTGTAATTACAATGACTCAGACCGTTAAAAAAGGAAGTTCCACTGTGGCATGGTGCCATTTTTATTTGATTTTTAGCTAATGCAGGACTAATGTCTTCTGACAGGATGGAGGGAAGTGGGAGGGAAGGAGTAAAGAAATGGAAATTGTTCACTGATCGCAGAACAGGTTTGGAACGCGTTTTAACAGACAAGCGCCGCTTGTGGTATGGCAGGACGACGTAAAGTTTCTCTGGTACTCCAGCAGTCCTGAGTGCATGCTCTATAGCTGTATAGGCTAAAATAAGGGTCAGGCCACGTTACCCCATGAGCGTTTCCTACAGCACGCAGCCTGGGCTCTCTGTGCAAGAGCTCCACCTTCTGATGCTAAAGAGTCGGGAAATCAGCACGGAATCACGCCAACCGTACACACACACATTACAAAAACAGACACAGGCAATGGACAACACATGTGTAAACCCTAGGGTACATGGTTCTTTGGTGTTTTATGACCTCAAAGTATCACCATTTTATGGTAGAATTAGATTTAAAAAAAAAAAAAAAATTCCATTCCTGCCAAGGACCAAATTTAACCAGATTATGGTGGTCTGCTCTTCTCACTGTTCCGTCTTTGTTGTGTAATATGTTAAGGTAAGTGTAAACATGGTCGGTACAGAGGCCACTGGCTCTCAGCAGACATCGGCACTCCACGCACATTCACGTTCTGACGCCCACTCCGCCCACCACGCCCACACTCCGCCCACTCCAACGCGAACACACGCAAGCTCTCGGACGGCAACCAAAACGCAGGTTTCCCACAAAAATAGTTCTGTTAAAAAATAGTTCTGTTACAAACGTGATGAGTTTCTTAGCTTAAAGTCTCACGCTCTCCTTCCGTTGTTTTATTAGTCCAACACCTGAAGTGTCAGAGCCGGTTCACACGCAACATGCCAAATGAAGAACTTCATCGGTACACGCGAGACTTTCGGGCCGGTCTCTCTAGGGCCGGCCCCGGTTGGCCGAGGCACAGATCCGGCTCCGCCCCCTCGCTGCAAAAGCAGGGTTCCCGCTGGACGGGTCTGACGCGCTACCTGCCGTGGGCGGCGGCCAGCGCTGCTCTGAGTGGAGAACTGCTGAAGTTGAGGGTAAGAGTGAAAAGCACTTGAGAGCACGGCCTATAGCGCCTAGTCTCTGTCTGAGCACGAGCCGGAAAAACTACAACCTTCTCAGTCGATCTGTGCCACAGCTTTAAGATGAAACCAAATAGCTTTTTTTTCCTTTTAAATATTTAAATAGATATAAAACTTTTTCCTTTTTTGTTGTTTTAAACAGTCTGTACACATCTGGTACCAGTACATATAAAATTACAAGCGATGTTACATTAGAAAGGATACCTTCCTTCTGATACATCATATCAAAAATATGCAGCTTTAGTAAACATTTTATAGTAATTATTTTGTGTTTTCTACTCAAACTTTACATTTGCTACATTACATTTCAAAGTTAGAAATATACCAAAAGGATGAGAGTAAGCTGCTTCGCTCTTGTATCGAGTCCAAGGATCCTCTGCATGCTGTGAGCACAGAGCAGCTGGCTGGGACCTCAACAGGCCTTGGTGCAGAGGTAGAAGCCTTGGAGTCAAGAGCATACTTCTCAACGTGCTCCCACGCGCTCGCTCGCGCTCTCCCTCTCTCTCTCTCACACACACACACAAACATACACACACACACACACACATTTCTTTCACCTTTTCTCCCCGTCATTCTTTTGCCACCTCCAGCTGACACACATACTCAGTACCATCTCAGCCCTCCACCAGCCACACCACCCAACCCCCCCCACTCCTTCCCTTTCAGACCGCAGAGCAGCTCCTCCCCCGGCCTGGCCCGCCTCCTCCTCCCCTAGGTCCGCCTCCTCAGTCGATCTTCTCCACTTTGCCAATGATCTTCTCCTCGAATATGGGCAGGATAGCATCTTCCTCACGCACCTCCTCGAAAACCACGCCACAGTCAAACTCATCGCTCACCTTCTTGAAATAATACCTGAGACGCAGCAGAGGAAGAGAGAAGCACATCAGTCTGAAGTACCTGTCGATTCCACATCAGCACAAATCACGACACAAAACGGACATTTTAAAAACATACTAGAGCTGAAGATGGTAATCAAGATGTGGTATTTATACTTCACCACATTCAAAAATTGTTCTCTCTTATCTAATCATCTACATTTTAAACTGTGTAGGTTTTAAAAGGGTGCTAATATGCAAACATCTTCTGTCCATGAAACACTTCAGTACCAGTAATATAAATACACGCTTAAAATCAAAGACAATACGATATTGGTGATATTACATCCATAAAGATCAGTGTGCTCATGTACCTGTAGCTCCCTTTCTTGGTGAGCAGCTCCTTGAACTGTCCCAGTGTGACGACCCTGCCCTTGACGGAGGTCCTGTACGGAATGGGCTCCCCACAGAAGTAATAGGCCACAGTGATGTTCTCACAGACCTGCTTCTTCTGCCCTTTGTGCCTGCAAGAAGAACGAAGAGACAAACTGAAGAACGCAGGTGGTGCGATCAAAGCTTAATGAAAAAAAAAAAAACACAAAAAACTAAATCTAAATGCGAGAGGTCGATCCGGACACACGACAGGGTCTTTTCGAAGTGAGAGCATCTAAAACATGGTTGTGGCAGCTCTGTCATAGGTGGGCTATGAGTGCATTCGGTTTGATGTCAGTCTGGGCCACGACTGAGAAAACTGGCCACCGAAGACCGCGAGTGTGTGTCGGCCGGGCTCTCCGCCGCCCGCGGCCCCTCCCCCCGGGGGATCGTCCCGCATCTCGTAAGCCCCCCCACCCCCCGTAGTAATCACTGCTGAATACAGCTTTCATCTCCCTGGGACTGAAGCTTTGATGTTCCCTCACACGACTAACTGCCCATCTACACGAGCACCGTGATGCTGGGCTTCAAAGGAGACACAGGCTTACTGGCAGGAGCCCGTGCAGGAGCACCATCCCACATCAACAGCACAGTTCCTCACTAACCACCACTGTGCGGGAGGGGATTGGAGGGGAGGGGAGGGGTCTACTGTGAGAGGAAGTCATGCTGGAGGATGGAACTGGGCTGGATGCTCATACTGCTGATGGTAGGGGGTGGGTACGGAAGCTCGGCTTGAAGGGTTATGGGTCAGAGATGGTGGGCTTCCTGGCCTGATGCAGGCAGTGGTAGGCATGAGTCTCTGTGGAAGGGATTATTAATGGGGGGGGTCCCTGCTCCTGCAGCTACTCGATAAGCAGTGACCAGACCGCTAAGCTGCTTCGCTTCAGAATTCACGGCAAAGAAATTCAGTAAACAGACACCCTGAACCGTGTCATTCCTAGAGCCTACAGAAACAAGATCAGACTCTCGCGTGCTCGGCGCGGGAGCGGCATCGGACTCTCGCGTGCTCGGCGCGGGAGCAGCATCGGACTCTCGCGTGCTCGGCGCGGCCGATCTTTCCTCGGAGGAACGGAGGACCCTCACCTCGGCTTGCTCTGCAGTGTGGCCGATTTCTTTTTCTCCTCCTCGAGGCGACGGCGTGCCTCCTCCAGCTGCGTGAGCGGGTTGGGCGCGGGGTTGGGCGGCATGGTGGGGTCCTGGATGAAGGGGTGAGACGGTAACACGTTGTTGCGTAGCTGGGCGCTCACCCACGGGTGCACGGCCCCCGGACGCTCCACCGAGCTGGGCCTGCCCGGCTCGTGACTCTGGCCTTTCTTGGATCCCGAGAGGCTCCTGGGAGACGGAGAGGACGCGTGATGTTAGGAACTCATGTCAATGTAAATCTATTGAGAGGAGAGGCTCTGAGCACAGGACCGGTTAAATGTGGGCGATATGATAACGTCTTTTTATCGCGATACTTGAAGTTATCCTTTTGCTGGATAAGATCGCGTTATTTTTCTGAGATCAGCTCAGACACAGACATTACACCAGAAAACTAAAAAGCTACATTTCAAAAAGAGTTTTTTTTTTTTCCATTCTCTTCTTTCTTGAGATGATAATAACATTGCATCATACAGCCTACCCTAGATGCTACTCTGTACTGACACTTTCCTAAACATCTCCTCAGATCAGCACAGCCGGACCAGAACGTCCAGAGCTTCGTGTTATACTGGTTGAGGTGGAGGTGGATCATACAGAGAACGTGCACTAGAACTAGGTCCCTGTGGACCAGGAAGATGAACCTTGCCTAAATTATGAAGTTCGGTGAGTCACTAGAAAATAATTTACAACATTATGAGAGGCAGCATCCATGTTTCTTGTGCTATCTTCAGCCTGGATTCAGCTACTCACCCGTAAGGGCTCTTCTTGTACCGGCCCGCCTCCTTCTCCCCCTCCATCATCCACTGCAGGATCTTCTGGTTCCGGTCCAACTCTTCCACGGGCGTGGGCTCCCGCACGTCCAAGTTCCGCGGGTCCTCTCCTTTCTTGAACGGTCGCTTGGACAGTGTGCCTTTACTGTAACAACAAACGAGAGAACAGTGAAGAGCTCGTTCTGTGCTGCTGGCAAGGGTTATTAAAGCCTGTCTAAAAACGACACCCAGCATCAAACATCCAGTCCCAACTCCAGTTTAAGCTTCATCTCGCGTCAGCTTTGCTCGAACGATCGGAGAGCTTACCCGTATCCCATGGTTTCCACGGCGCCGGGCCCGAGGCCCATGCCGTCTGCGTAGTTACGCGTCTTGGATCCGTAGTGGTACTGCTCCACGTTCCAGACCCGGAGCGCGGCCTCCGACTCGCCCTGCTCTTTGGGCTTGCCTCCGCCGGCGTGGTGCGGGTGGTGGACGTGCTTGTGGTGGTAGGCGTGCGCGGTCTCGCCCTTGGGCCCCGGCCGGACCGGGTGCTTGCCCGAGCTTCCCGGGAGAGGCGCGGCGAGGCCCGGAATCTTGGCGGAGGGTAAACCGTCGGGCGAGCGAGACTTGGGCGAGTGGCGGCCCGTGCCGGGAGACTGGCAGCCGGGAGTCTTCATCACGCGCTGCACGTGCTCGTCCAGGATGCTCTCGGGGTTCTCCTCGTGTGTATCACGCAGCCCCAGCCCGTTGTAGGTCACGTCCGAGTAACGGGCGGCGTAGTGCTGCACGTGGACGGCGGGCAGAGGCCGGTGGCTGGACAGCGACGGCGCAGAGGAAACGTCTGCGTCGTCCCCTTCCTCTTCCTGTGGAGAGGAGATGCCATTACAACACGGTAACAGAACCAACAGAGTCGTCTGTCTGATAGAGGAAGCATGGGGGGCTGGAGAATGTGATTGACATGAGCTTCGTCACAACTGTAGGGCTCATTCAGAAAAAAACACATGGCAGGTCATTGAATAGCCAATGATCGCAATAACACAACCACGCCACCAGATGTCGCCCTTGTACACATTTGTATATGTTAAATTATCATTGACGGGCACACTTACTCACATGAGTAATCATGTGGACCTATACAGAACCATCATGACTGGACAATATTTGTTTGATCTCATTTTTTGGTTTATTTTTTATTATTCGTTTGAAGCATATATTGAGAGCCCCTGCTTTCAGTAGCAGGGAAGCTCTCTGTTAAAAGAATAACACCTTCATATTGCGATTTGCAATAGATTTAAAAAAAAAAAAAACCTGTAATCCCTTGATGAGAAACAAGCACAGAGCTGCATGAATTATTTCAAACAAAATGACTGCTGGATTGCTGGAATTTCGTGATTTGTTCAAACACCCACACAACACTCATCTGCAGTGTCTCACACCGGCGAGTACCAAAAAGGACAAGCTAGCATTACAGTTAGAGGCATTATTTGCATATTGTACTCCATCAATACCTTCACCGCAGCAATAACCAAACAATATACTGACCGCCCCTACAAATCCATCAAGATGTCAATATCACCAGGTGTGCGTGGAGTGTGTTCCAAACGCGTTCGACACGGCCTCCCCCAGCAGAGCCCGACCGAGGCCCTTCGTTCCGTGGTCTGTTCGGCTACCCACTCCGACAGCGGCGTGATCGCGGATCCGAGGGCGGGCGACGGATAAGCGCTCCCGGCTGGTGCCGTGATTTGGTGCTCATGCCAGGTGGGCGGGGCCTGAGGAGGCCCACTCTGGACACGTTTG
The DNA here is from genome assembly GCA_025802075.1 of Tenebrosternarchus preto. Classification (NCBI taxonomy): domain Eukaryota; kingdom Metazoa; phylum Chordata; class Actinopteri; order Gymnotiformes; family Apteronotidae; genus Tenebrosternarchus; species Tenebrosternarchus preto. The sequence continues at coordinate 9,267,032 of JAOYMR010000004.1, read as the reverse complement.
AGCACGTGATGGTTTTACTGGTTTTTTCCCCCCCTGTTCCTTCTCTTCTCCTCCTTGTTCTGATAAAACAGCTGTGTGTCATCGCTGTGCTCTCCATCCAGAGCAGGAGAGAGAGGACAGGAGAGAAGATAGGAGAGAGAGGACAGGAGAGAGAGGACAGGAGAGATAGGACAGGAGAGAGAAGATAGGAGAGAGAGGACAGGAGAGAAGATAGGAGAGAGAGGACAGGAGAGAGAGGACAGGAGAGAGAGGACAGGAGAGAAGATAGGAGAGAGAGGACAGGAGAGAAGATAGGAGAGAGAGGACAGGAGAGAAGATAGGAGAGAGAGGACAGGAGAGAGAGGACAGGAGAGAGAGGA
>JAOYMR010000004.1:9241403-9262047 GCA_025802075.1 Tenebrosternarchus preto | reverse complement strand
GGGCCCGGGGGGGGGCGGGGGTGGTGCCGGAGGAGGTGGAGGAGGAGAGGGGTGTTTTCCTGGGCCACCATGTCCTCTCTCTCTCAGCTCCCTGAAGGCAACCGCTCTTCCTGCCAGGGTTGAAGGAAGAGCCCTCATGACCCGAACACACACAAACAAACAAACACAACCAGCGTAACAGACGACACGTCACTCGCTGCAAGGACAAAGGTCCGATCATTAAGCCACAGCTCAGAGGGTGGCAGGAAACAGAACCAATCTTTGTCCCCCTGCCTCCCAGAGTGCCATGCAGCTGTTTCTGAGACACTAAACCCACCGGCTTGTGTTCATCGCGCTTGCGGAACTGAGAAACGGACGAGGCTAATTCTGATCGCGGCGTTGGGCTCTGCGTGCGCCCCGGTCTCGCGCGTGCCCTCTCCGTACTTCATTTCCTGTCCTTCCACGCCACCACTGTTCCGCGTCCTGCCCCTTCGCTGCTCGGGGCGAGTTAATTTGAAGGGAAGCAAAGTTGATGCCTTCAAATTACAGGCTGCAGGCGCCGTACTGAGGCTCTATAATTAGCATAAGTAATGACATTTCGAGGCTTTTGGACAGGCAGCTAATGAGCAGATGTGTATCCTCAGAGGAGGGTCGATTTGCTGCTGGTTCCGCAGCAGCATGGAGAGGAGGAGTCTCTGATCCGCTCGCGGGAGACACAGCTTGGGGAGCGAGCCACGGGCCCCGGGCCCAGACGCCGGCCTGGACTCCAGCCTCCCTGCCGCATACCGAAGCATTAAGCGCCCAGACCTCGGCGGCCCCCACAGAGCCCGTTTTATAGAGGAAGAGCCGTCTGGCTGACTGAAACGGGGAAGCCAAGTTCGCTCGCGAGGGCTAATGATAACTCTGTGATAACAGCAGGCGGTTACTTCTGCGGTAAAGCTGCAGAAAGCTGTTTTTTTTTTTATTTGGCAGAAGGATAACACGTCAGTGGCGTGTAGTGCACGAGCATGTGTGTGTGGCGTGTGTGTGTGTGTTCGGGCACGTACACACTGCTGTCCGTGAGGGACAGGGTATCGGCATCGCTGGACATGCTCTGCTGCTCGCTGTCGTTGGCGCTGGTGGCTGGCGCGAGGGCGTAGCCGGTGTTCACGTAGTACGGGTTGAAGTTCTCCCTCCAGGGTACATGCCTACGGGTACAACACAACCAGAGGGTCAAAGGCAGAAAAACTGGCAAAAAGTTTGCGCCGGTGGTTAATCAGTTACCATAGCAGCCGATATCAAAGCACAAACTGATCTTTATTTTTTTCTTGATTAATACAAATTAACCAGGGCTAGAGAGATAAGCAGAGGAAATAAAGCAACAAAGTCCAGCGTGTAATTTACCTCGTGTTCCAAGCCCCGGACCAGCTAAACAAGCCTAACGTTTAATGTTCTGCATGCACAATAAGAGCTGAACAATACAGAAGAAAGAGCACTGTGCAACCAGATTACTAAACGTCTCCGCGCTCAAAACGCTTGCGATACCACAAAGATGGGAACCGTTTCCATACGTCACGGTTAAAGTGGTGGCAGACATGTGACACGAATGAATAGCTGTCAGACTTTGTCCAAGACTGACCCGGCGCTGGATGAAGGACTATTTTCATTCTACTCCAAGAAACACTGGTAGAAGGAGAAAAAAAACCCCATTTGCAACACATTTAAGACAGACTCTGCATAACAAGTGCGTTCGATGCACATGTTTATTGTTGAGGTGTTTCTGATGGGTTTTCTCCTTGCATGCTTAAAAGGCAGTAGTTTCATTCTGGGGGATCTGTGAGAGCGTGGGTGCTTCTATGCACCAGGAACATTAAAGATCAGTCACACACACACACACCACACACACACACACACACACACACCACACACACACTTTCTGGGATCTGTAAGAATTACATATTTGATGTGATCTGATGTGTTCTGTTACAGAAGGTGTACAATGGAATTGGATGCGAAGTCTTTTTTTTTTTTCCACACTGCAGAGGGTAGTTGTGCAATAACAGCCAAAGGATTAAGGATTGGAAATTCTATACTATGCAACTCAATACAGAAACAAAAGAAGACTTGAAAGAACACCGACCACAGAACAACATTCACAAAAACATGTAAGGCATTTACCAGTTACCCTGCACACTGTTAAACTAACCGAGTGTCGAGATGTTCAACCTCTACGGCAGCCTGCACCCTAGCTAGAACCAACCAGAGTCACGAAGAGAGAGAATTCACATCTAATTAGCTGCACCGGACCAGAAGCAGCTGAGGCCTGCCGTTTGCCCCGGTTCCGATATTCCCGACCGCATGCTCGCGCCGAGCTCAAACCGCTCACTTCGTGCGGTTATCTACCCCTCGACTTCGCGGCGGCTACGGCCGGCGGCGTAGCTTCGTCTCCTCGGGACGCTGGCTGCGGTCGGCGCGCATCTCCGCCTTTCAACTGTGACGGCGGAGCACAGCTCCACCGTGGAGAGGCGCGGTGAGGATCAGCCACTGAAGGAATTTGTTATGAGGCGTGTGCTGAGGTTGACGGGGAAAGGAGAGATAGAGAGAGAGAGAGAAGCAGAGGCGAGTTTTCTGCAGCCTGCAGTGCTTATTGCCAGCGTTCAGCCCATCCTCAGCTTTCTAATGATTCTAGCAGCAGACATGTCAATATTCACAGTATCACAGAGAGCCAGGAGCCCGAGGAGCCTCTCCACTGCCTTCTCACCAGCCCTCCCTCACCATCTGATGCCTCACCAAACAGCAGCTCAGAAAAACCATTCAAGCGACATATGGAGCCTGGGTAGCACTTCTGTGATTCCACATAAAATCAATTAGCTCCTCTTTCCCGACGCGGTCCAAAACAGAACGAGAGAGGAACGGAGCGGGACAAAACCACCGGTCCAAAGCCCTGCAGGTCGAGCCTCGACAGGCACCTCTGTATGTCAGAGCTCATCCCAGCGAAGCCGCCAGCAGGCGAGGGCCGCCTTCCTACGCCAAGAATCCGCGCAGCAGCCGACGCCGATGGGATAATTACCATCTATTCGTCATCCCATGTTTACATCCGAGCGCCGGCAGGCGTCTCTGGAGCGCCTGCCGATTGATTTCTCAAAGGCGGGACTTGCGTGCTCCAGCGCAGGAGAAGGAGCAGAGGCTCGAACTTCCACGTTACTCGCTGCATTCTCTTGAAAGGCCAGCAATTACCATGCAAGGCGGGCGCCATCAAAGACACCACAAGAAGGTTGATTGAGTCCTGCGAGAGATGAGTGAGAACAGCTCTGAGCACACAGGAAGCTGGGAGCCACACCTGCCTGGGCTTGCAGCAATAAACTTCCACTTTAGTTGAATATTAATTCACAGCCAGGCATCGACGTCCACGTACTCGATGAGGACTACAAAGGTGCGTTAGGTGAAACGGATGTGGAGCGTTAGGGTTGGAGCGTGTACTCAAACACTTCCCAGCAGAAGCACCACTGGTTTCTTTCCTCTCGTACACTCTGATGGTTATCTGGTCCGTTTGGATAATTAACGAGCCACTGTGTCATCGCATCAAGTTAAGAGCGAAGATAAAGATCTGCTGCTTCTGGTCGCTGGGATCCATCGCTCTGCTCACAACGATGTACGTGGTTTTGCTTTATTACAAACCAACATTCATCATCAGAGATTGGTGTCACATTCTAATCTCCTTCTCAAATGCAACAGTCATTACCAACTGGCTGCACCTCTTGGAAAAGCCTAAAAATCCTATGAAAGGATTTGGAATTTAACTTGTCATACAGGTACTTGCCAAAGCAGCCAAAGACGGACAGACTCAAACCTGCATAATGGAAACATTTAACATTCATTACCAAGAGCAGACGTTTGAGGAGCTGCGGTAGTAAAGCACACCTTCAGTGCAGAGCTGATTTAAACGTGCGATGTATTATTTAGCGTGAGAACATGTCCGCTCCCCATCCAGCGTTTCTGGTGGAGAATAACAGACATATGCACACTGCAACATTTAGATGCACCAGCGCCCAAGGGCCGATCCTAAAAGGCAATTTAAAAATGAACATGGTATCTTTGTAATTCCAGCCAAATACTTCACATAATGAAATAATCATCTGAAAACAACCTTTAAAAAACAACAACAAAAAAAAAAACACTGCTCACTAATTAAAACCACATCAAGTCCAGGGGCCGTGGAAGACAGTCACTGGGTGGAGTGTGTTTCTGCGCTCCTACTATATCAAAGTCTCTTATTTTGTCACGTTATGGCTTGTTAAAGAAAGCACCACACAACAACTCTCAAAAACTAAAATGCAAAGCACTCCTGCTGACAGCTGTAACCATGCAGGAGAACAATGGAGGGAAAAAAGTTACTGAGAAACTTTTCAAGGGAAAAAGACAGAAAGGGAAACGAGGGTTTTTTTCCCCCTTTTTTTGCTGCAGTCCTCGAGGGTGTTTGCCTTTGTACTTCCAGACCTGAAGTTCTATAGGCCTGAGCTTCTGGGCAGAACAAGGTTACTGCATCCTCTCAACCCATGTCAAGGTTTGTCTCAGGCAGCCGAGACAAAACTGGGTCAACTTCTACGTAGTGAGAATGTCGCAGTTTTCAACGGCGCACAGAAAAGACAACAGTGAACACAGCAGTGTGCTTCAGAAGACCAAAACAAAATGTGGTCCTGAACATTTTTTTACAGAGGCTAAATCGGGCTGTGCATATTCCTCCTTTAGCTCACCAGGCCTGCTTACCGCTTAAGCTCTCTCTTGGGTGAAACATTTTTTTTAACAAAATTACACAGCACGACTTCAGAAATCATAAACGTCTTTTTTTTTTTTTTTTGCCGTTGGGGGTGGTGGTTGTGGAGAGGGGCTGGCAATATTGGCTTTTAAATCAGAGGTAGAAAGCTTTGTAATCCTCTGCATTGCCTTTACAGAAGCCCACATGCACAGACTTCCTTTGCAACAGAACAAGGATTAGAATCTTAAGTAGACACATCTCTGAATCCCATTTCGTTTGCACAGAGGGACACAAGGCTGCGATACAGCAGACGATCTGCAGTAAATTGCCGCCTCTGGAGCTGAACTGATGGGTGATACACGACACCGAAGAGCATCCACACACCTAAAAGCACAATGGAGCACCACACCTGGTACTCAGGAATGTCTTTCCTGACTAAAGGAATATGGAAAATAAGTACCTGTAAGGAAACACGGAGTATTCCCAGCTAGATGACATCACCATCAACAACAGTCATATGCAATAATAATAATAATAATAATAATAATAATAATAAAAAAGTGAAGTATAAAGTTTCCAGAGAAACAGAAGTTTCAGACAGAGGTGAACAACGAAATTTCCAAACTTCTAGGAGGAACTAGTTTATATTAGTAAAAGCAGATTTTTAAATCCCCATTTCATGGGGCTCTAAAGTTACAAGAGTGTAGATCAGTTCTTTTTCTTTGCTTCTGCGCTTCTCAACTTCATAGTAATTACTAGCAAACATCTAATTAATGTCCAAGGTATTCAAATCCCATCCCACTACAAATGATAAATCCTTACTTTTGAAGGTTTGATGGTATTCAAAGTGATCAACAATGCCGGTAGTGTCTCTTAGTTTCTTCAATGTAAATCTGATTCCATCTCTTGCACGTAATACAGCAGACAATTCCAGCAGTAACACATGAGGAGGAACGGATGATAAAACGTCCTGTTGCTCTGAAAACCTTGTGTACTTCATTCTTACACTGCAGCTATTCACCTGGAATCTTCTTCGGAGAGATATTAAATATACACACACATGTGTGTGTGTGTGTGGGGGGGGGTACATTAACATACTTTAGGTTCTCTCCTGACAGTAAGCATTCTGATTTCATTTTATCCCGCCCACCACGTTAAACCCACTTTCTCCATTTGGCACCACTAAGGGGACTTTGTACTGAGCTGTTTTATAGGAACCCTTTACTCCAGAAGAACAGTCTGCCAGTCACCTGGGCAGAGACCACCCCCACACACACACACCTACCTACTCGTGCCTGGCCACAGGAGTAGAGGTATTTAAAACCATCTGCCACCCTCGGCTCCGCCTCTCTCCTGTGCCAGGTTTTTACCTGTACTCGAAGGAAGGCGAGCGGGGTTTACCTGTACTCACGGCCATCCTGGTACCTCTTGCTGCTGGTGACGCGTTGTGGCGCAGTCTCCAAGAGGAGCTTCTGGGTGAGGCGGTTGCTAGGCGCAGGCTTGCTCTCGGGCCGCCGCTCCTCCAGCTCCTGCTCACACCTCCACTCCTCATCCTCATTCAGCGTGGGAAGGTAACCCGGCAACACCTTGCCGTTTCCTGACACAGAGCTCTGGTCGCTGTACAGCTTGGGACTCTCGCCGCCCGTCCGGGTGTATTCCAAATAAATGTCAGACTTCAGGAACAGCGGGTAGGTGTTCTCCTCCATGACGGCCTGGATTTCCGTCTGCGCTTGGTCGAACATGGCCGGGTCGATGTGCAGCCTCATCACACAGTCCTTGATGAAGCTCTTGGTGGCCGGCTTGATCTGCCGTGACACGATGCCGTTGTTGTCCAGGATGTACTTCTTGTAGATGGCCTTCGCCAACTTCAGCTTCTTCTCCTCGTTCCCCTCGCTGGCTTCCAGCTTTCGGAAGCCACTGCAGGCGAACCAGAAGTCCAGCACGTCGGCGCACTCCTCCTGCTTGAGGAACGTGCGGAACAAGAGGATGCCGTCCTGGTCGTCCAGCAGCGAGTGCAGCGACTCGGCCCATTTTAGGTAGGGTGGCGTGGGAGAGGCGCTGCCCTCAGGCTCGTAGCCCAGGTCCAGGTCGGGCCTCCTGGGCGTGGCCGTGGAGGCCTCGCATTTGACAGAGTAGAAGCCCGGGCCACACTGCCGCCCATCGCCGGACACCAGCTCACCCTCCTCGCCCGGCACTGGGGGTCTGGGGGCATCTTCAGTGAAGCTGCCCCCGAGGTCCACCAGGTACGCACCGTTGTTGTTCACACTCATCCTCGCAGTGTTCATGCTCCCTATCCCAGCACAGCCCACTCAGCAGAACAATTAGAGCCGGTCTTCTTCTAATGCCACTGTGATATAATTCCTCCTAAACAGACAAACAAACAAATACAATAAGATGTAGCCTTAAACATACCAAGCATTCAAGTCCCTTAAAGTTCCTTCAGAGAAGCTTATTAAAAACAGTAAACAAAAAAAAATGTGTGTGTGTGTGTGGGGGGGGGGTGGCGCTTCTGGATTAAACTAATTTGTGTGCATGATTGTTAAAGCATGAATATGGTATTTTAACTAAGCATTCATTTAACTGTGTAATGTTCTTAAGAGACTTAAGGCTGAAAGAATCAAATATTGGCAGGGAATATAATACAGTTTACACAAAAGGCAGTTTAAACAAAGACAGTAAATCAATCAACCTTGAATAAAAAAAGTAGCCTATGGGTCAAACCGAAACACGTTATTACTAACAGTCATTACTACATGCGCCTGACATCAAAGCATACTTTCTTTTAAAACTCAAATCAATCTTACGAACTCAGCACTCAAGTATAAATGTATTGCTTTCAGTATGTTTAGTAATAGGGGTAACTAACGTACAAGTGTTTTCACTTTTCTAAAAAGAAAAAAACCTCAATAAAATATTTGATAAAGGTACACACGATTTACTCTGAAGAATATAGTAATTTTTAATGCACAAAACTGGAGGGCATTTAAAACCTTTCATGACTATTCGCTCCGGTGCTGATCCAGGTGATGTTCGCCCTTGGATGAAAATTTGCGATTTGGGTTTATAACACTTTTAAAAAGCCTACAAATCTTTTTTTTCTTCATACCTGAACGTCGAAGAACTTCAAAGAGCTAAAATATATTCTGCTTTCTAGCGACATCGCCATTCTGCGCGGATCATGTTCCAATTCCTATACTTGATCTTGTTACAGACTCAAAACTTAGCTAGCTAGCTATTACCGCCAAACTATGTCCACTTCTAACATCTTATACTTTTGATAGCAAAAATTTTAATTGTTTCCAGCCTCAGATTAAAACTTCCGAAAGTACTGGCTATCCAGCTGGGGGGGAAAAACGGTCATATTTTAAAACGTTGCTAGCAACCCACCTCGAACACCCAGTTTGCTAACAAAGGCCGGAGTATATGCATTTTTTCCCCTATAATTTTAAGGTAATTTAAGATAGCTAAGCTACCCAACCTAGCTAGCTAGATCATTCAGTTGTCCAAAACGTCTTCCGATCCGCCAGACTGGAGCCTGTCTTAAGAGGCTTGCTAAACTTGCTAGCTAGCCGCGAAACAAAACAAGCTAGCAACACAGCAGTTATTCAATCCTCAATAGAAAATAGACTTTTTACAGTTTCCGCCGAAGCTCACGTACATTAGCTACCTAACGGACCAACTGATATCGCTAGTTAACTAACCAGATATGTCCGCGATCAAAAGGAAAATAGCAAGATAGCACGCTAACTCCTTTGCAAAGCACATAAAACTAGAATCATGACCGCTCGGGCACATACTAGCCAAGACCGCTAATCTGGCTAGCTAACCAGCTAGCGAGCTCGTTAACTTGATATGACAAAATCCGCTCTGATCCAACTCTTAGCTCAGAATGATGGGAACACGTTGTCAAGCCCTCTTTAAATCAACCTGCATAATTGCGATCCAGTTCCTGAACAAGTATGCCATCGACAACCACTCAGATTTTTAAGACTCTCTGATACTTTGTTTTTTTTCTCTCCCCCCCCCGTTTTCTGACGACATTACAACACCCCCTTCGCTACCCTCCCAATTGCTTTGAAGTGAGCCTCACATTCATTGCATTCATGTCTTGGCCTCTGAGTCTCAACAGCACAGCAGCAGTAACGGATGGGGGAGGGGAAAGTAGAAACAAACTCATACACACAGCCAGGCCCTTCCGCAGTCAAGCGACTAGTATGCAACTTTACAACATTTATTTGAAACTTAATTATGCGCATAATTTTTTTTTTGAACCGGTGTTCCCATTCCTCACATACATATGATCAGAAATCGACAAAAAGCATTACGACTGAGCACACCAGACCTCGAATATAATTCAAACAGCAAAGCGACGGCACATTTCATCTCTCGCTACCGCAAACCCATTCCCCGAGCCAGGAAAAAGTGCTCTGTACTTTACCTGTGAGAACCTACTTTCCGTTTTCGAGTGCATCGGGAATAGCGTTGTATGCAGCTAAATAAGAATCGTGTCATAGATGCGAATCTCGGACTTTAAAAATAACAAAGAAAACAGTCCGTTCTCCACCTTTCCATGGCAGTCTCACTCCTGTGCCTCAGCCTGTGTGTGTGCGTGTGTGTGTAAGAGCGAGAGAGAGAACAAGCGATGTGTAGCGCCGCACGCGTTCAGAAATCACACTGCCGCCTGGAGAAAAAAGGAATACGAATGAAAACGAGTACGGGGTGTGCATTCAGTTCTCAAACACCGCGGTTGCCCTTAAATATTTGCCCCATATAAGATATTTAATCGATACTCTACTATGCAGAAAACAGCCTTCCTCCGGCGTCCGTTCGTAATGCTTATCTGACTACTGTATAGCCCTAAACATGCCATGCGCACCTCTACCCCGACCGCAAGGCTAGTGAAGGTATGCTGTGTTAAGTTCTTTGTAGGCTATTTCCACAGAATGTTGCATCCGTAACATTCTGCTGAAGCTTACCCGTTTTCATGGTCGTGTAATGCGCACGTCCCTATCTAAGGATAACGCCAACAGTGTAAAGTTATCGCAGTATAAAGTCAAACGGCTATGCGTGTTGCTTACTATCAAGGTGTATACAGGACCCCTCCACCCTTCTTTTAACTCTTAAAACTTTATACCTTTCCTTATGCATATTTGTACTGAAGAGTAAAAAACATTTGTCAGTGAATGAATATCTTTGTAGTAATTTTGCACATCCCTAACTGTAAATTTGAACTAAGCAAATTATTTACTTTAGCTGTTTACTTCACCATTGACGAGAAGACAATAAAGAGGTTCTGAGTTCAAAACGTCACCGTAAGCATGTCCCATCTGCCTAGTTTGTGTGTGTTTATATATTTTTCACAGAGCTTAGCTTATATATATATACACAAATTATGCATTACAGTCCATAGATTTCTGTAAAAGTTCACATTTTGCCTTTAAGGATCTTTAAATAAATTAGTTGAGACGTATTATTCCTGAGTATCCTCAGAACCTGCATGAGTTATGGCTCAACACATGGAAGTAATCAAGCAAGTAATCTTCAAGTTCACTTTATAGTAAAAAGATCAAAGACCAGTGGAATGCAGAGTGGTGTTTCTTAAAATTATAACTTTATTAGATTACCTTGCCTAAAAAGAGCTGTCTGTGACTGAGATAGATAGATAGATAGATAGATAGATAGATAGATAGATAGATAGATAGATAGATAGATGACTGTATATATGTATATATATAAATATATAGATGAGTAACTGCAGTGTGTGTGTGTGTATCCTACATTTCCCTTGTCACACTGCAAACAGCACTGTGTCACAAATGCCTTCATTATTTATTAACAGCCTTTCTTTTCTCACAGCCACAACTTCAAACTTCAGTTTCTTTGCCCTTACACACCACAAGCCTTAATCCCCTTAATTTAGCAAATATTCATTCTAATCTTTGAAATAAAATCTACGTAGATTCCCATCGTCATATTTGTGCCATAGATCTCCTTTCTTCTGGTGATGTTAAAGCTAAAATTCAGGTACTCAGAAATGCAAACCTAAGAAGACTTATCGACACTACAGATCATATTCATCAATAATTAATCTCTCTTGCTTTCTCAATCTCTTGCTTCTCTGAGTCTCTCAGTCTCTGAGAGGGAAGAAAGAAAAATCTCAAAATCTCCATGCCCCATTAAATATAAACATTTTTTTCACAGAGCGTAGCTTATTTTTCTAAAACATTATCCATTCACACTCCTGTCTTTTGAAGTACCTCTACAAAGAGTACTATAGAGTATGCAAATCTTTATACTCTATCCAGAATGTGGAACCTAATGACATTTAAATCAACATCAAAGCTATAAGTCATGTGGCATCACAACAACCACCAAGCTTCAAAAACCCAGTTCAAGATTTGAACTTAAATATCTCACCTGAGGGAAGCTCATGCTTTTGTCTTGCGTAGGCAGGCATCCCCCGACTCTCCATCCGGCAGAAGAAGACACCATCTCCACATCATTACGGAGATCAAGTACCAGTAAAGACTGCATCCTCTGCTTTCTCACAGTAGGAGAGTTGATCGTCCACAGCATATCTTGCCATTTCCAGATGTTTATTGTATCCATTCGTATCTGAAACATAAATGGAATTTTAAGATACACTGTATATTTCTGTGAGCCAAACGTATTTTCATGGTAAATGTAACATATATGTAACATTTTGCAAATTGCAGTCTAATAGATTTCATACTGGAAGTGTAGTTGTGATGTTTGTACTTCATTACAGTAGCTTGTAACCCAGTTTGGGTTTAAATATGCCCAAAGTATACTTAATGAAGATACTTAGTCTAAATCTATTTTACAGACAATATTAATAAGTCACACCAGAAGTATACTTAATCACACTTTGGAATGCAGAAAGCTACTTAGCAAAATATGGTTTTAGCTCAACATCAATTCAGTGGAAAACTGCTGAGTGTATGTTTGCATCTGAGTGCTGCACTGTGTGTACAGTCCTTCTACAAGGTCAGTAGGTCTGTGGACAGTGTGGTGAGTGTGAGAACATGTAGACCCAACAGGAGAGGCAGCCCAACACTGTTCTTTATGTTTACCTTGCTTTAATGTACATGGTTTAGTAGCTTATTATGAGTTTAATAAGATGTTCTGTGACTCTCCAGAAGTGCAATATGTTCTTGTGCAGTATGTCAGAATTCTGTTTGTGGCGATTCATTTCTATGTTAGAGGTAATAACAAGAATATTGGTTTGGTTTGCAGAGGTCAGTTATCACAGGTCCAGACTGTTCATGTCTTTTTTGGACAGTGTATAATTTCTGTTAGAATGTCAAGGGCAACAAAACCTAGAGGTTTTATATCTGAACCATCACCACACAGTTATTGGGGTACAGGAAATGAAAAACGTATAACGCAACTGAACTGAAAATAAGATTATTTGAACTGTTTCCTGTTTTTCAAAAACTTGCTGATCAGTTACAGACCATTTGCTTAGCAGTACATTGGAAATGGTAAGCATAATATGACAAATCAAAGTTCTGAAGTTCAGCAAGAAAACAACTGTGTCATCACACCTTCCACACCTTCTGAAATAGTTTCAGACCACGTAATAATGTGTCTCATGAGCTCAGTCACGAGTCACCTGAGTATTCACTGATAACTAGTCCAGACCAACCACACCAGACGAACACATGAACTTTTCATTCCTGTGTCCACGGCCATTCATTATATGAAGCAGATGGAAAAGGTACCGACACTTCTCACCACACACTGTGCCCAGTGCACCCCTGTACATGGAGCATGTGGTTTTATATCGAACTCATTCTACTGAGAACTTCTTAGTTTATGATTATTTCCCAGTATATATAGTTCAAAATTTATGCTGAGACATATTCTAGTAAATATGATGCACAAGCAAATAAAAGCATCTTTGCATGTGATTTTGTAAAGTTTTGTAGAGTCCAAACACCCTCCACAGACTAAAGGGCATTCCATATATGGCCCTCTGAATACCATAAGGTCTGCTCGGCCAGCATTCAAATCAGATGGCCTCGGCAGCTGCAAACTCAGCCCTATCCTTGCCCTTCCTGAGGGCTGGCTTTGATCACTGGGCCCCCCACTGCGAGCCAACACATGGTCACGAATGCACACTAGCTCCCCACACAGCCTCCAAACAGACACTTGGAAACAATCAAGGGGAAAGGAGCAGAAAATAGAGGCATTTGGAACAAAGTCAACAGTTTGGCAAGATCGTACAGATTGGGAAAGTATTTGGTAATTGTTCAATACCAAATTAATCTTTAACACTGGAACCATTACAAAGAGCAGTTCTGGGCAGTAGCTGAGCAAGAATAATGTCCTCTGAAAGTCATTTGGTTTTACAATATCCTAGGGATTGAATACATGGGAGCATTTCAGGGTGTTCTCTTTTAGATCTTCAGTACCATATAGTTGCATTCAAAAGTCATAGGCTCAGAAGAACATATTACAATCATTTGACAGCTGTGCTGGGTAAGCCTTCTGCAAGAAGACTGACAGAGGTTGTGACTGGCAGCTGTAGCCGCCAGTCAGATACCTGTTGAGTGGCCTTATGACTCCTAGACAAATGACATGACAGGTGCAATTTTAGCTTAAGTACCTGCTCCTCTATAAGGCAGCTGATAGACTTGATTGAAGTTTGTGAATAGAGGGATATATATATATATATATATGTATGTGTGTGTGTGTGTGTGTGTGTGTGTATGTGTGTGTGTGTGTGTGTGTGTGTGTGCTTTATGTTGCTCTGTGTAATTCTCTCATAAGAGCAAACAGCTGTCTGCAATTTGCCATTTTTTTTTGTGATATACAGAAATGTTAAATGCAGATATTCTTATACATAGCACAAGTGGCACCAAGCAAAAATGACTTCTATCAATAAAAATAGAAAGTTCAATTAGGAAAGTGTTGAATGGTACATGTTTTGTATTCATTTTGGCCTTTATTCATTGAATATCTGTAAATCGAAGAGTTCATGTTGTAACCATAAAGTCCCAAGAAAAATGCCCTGTTTAGCAGGATGTTACTTTTTAAAACCTGATCATCACTGAAGCACCTGGAATATACAGAAAGTTTACAACAAATAGTAAACTCACAAATAATGAGAAATCCCAGTGTTTGTGTTGTTAGCCTGATGAGACCAGCTGTGTCAGATGGCATGTCTTTATCAGCAGAAGTGATTTTTGGAGTCAAGGACATGCAGCACCATAAACACAACATTGGGGAGCTACAGTACGTGACGCATAGCATGATAGCAGGTCTCATAAATATAACTACCTATGATGTCATCCCCTCATTTCCAATGTAATTAGGAGCATTACAAGACCTTTTACTGCCTAATCATGTGGGTTGAGCGTGCTTGCACACATCACAGTTCAGACAGGGACTGTGAACTGAAACAGGTTTCAGTTTTGGAACAGAGACGGCACTCTGTAATCTACAGTGAGCAGCTACGTGTCAAGTGCAAAAAAGAGGCGTTCGTACAGAGTAAAATGTTAGAATACTGAATGTTGTCTGAAAGTTAAGAAGTGCTTAATCAAAATTCAACAGACACTTCAAGTTTTATTTCTTAGAACCAGTGAAGATCCTTGATATACAGTTTCCATATGTATAGAAGCAAACAGAGGAGGACGTTCTGTTTAAACTATAATTATAGACTATAGTTTTTTGGAATTATAATTAACCTGTCTTCACCCAACCTCTCTTCAGTAATAATATCTAGTAAATGCTAATGGTTTTTTCTCATTCATATCTCCTGAATTCTGTAATATGCTAAAACATGTTGTGACTTAAATATGTGTTTGAACTTCTACTCTTTTGAAATGACCCATTTAAAATGATCAATTCTGAAGACCATATATAAATAGTTGTTAGAATGTACATGACAATACGAATCAACAACTATTGTGTGGAGTTTTTTAAAAGAGTGAACTAAGAGTCAATGATTTAACTAAGACTGATGATTTAAGTAAAAACAAACAAAAAAATCTAATAATTTTTTTGTTTGATGATACTGTCCAAAGAACATTAACTGTATTATAAAAATACTTTACAAAATATGTCAGCAATGGCAGAAGCTGCTTTGGACCCTTATTCAAACAAGCTGTTGTAAATATCTTTACCTGGCTATCAGGATAGCCACTGATATAGCCATAGATATACCTGAGATCACTAACTGATATTAATCCTGTGTTGTCAGATAGGTGTTTTATTTGGTCTTAAAGGGTAAAAATTGTAGCCAATATGAAAATTATAATAATTAATAATATTTATTTTGCATATACATGTCATTTTTGAGGCATTTTAATTTGCTAATTTTGTACTTGGTGGGTCTGGCCATCAATCATATATATGAATAGCTGACTGGCACTTTTATTCCAGTAAAAATGCAAATACTGATATTCATGGCCAGTGCATAGAACAGCTGCAATTTAAATATTTAAATCTCTAAATGTTTGATTTCATAATGATGTTTTCTTAACAATAAAGATACAAACAAGTTAATCTAACAATACATATAACAAATGGAACAATGGATCACTGCTTTACACATTTGTATAATGATTCTATATGAAACAAGCAAAAAAGGAGTTTGCTAGTTTGAGCTGGAGTCTCATCTACATGTATTACTGAATCAACTGATATTGTAATATACTCTTTATTCAGTCTCCTCTATGCTGCACATGTGTTAAGTTTGATAAGTCTGCTCCCACATGCACCCACAATGGTCTCTCATGTCCGCTATTGTCTGAGGCCCAGCTGTCAGCTTGGTTTTACAGAGAGCGGGGCAGACAAGACTGCTCTCAGAGAGGTCCCAGTAGAAAACCTTCGGAGCACTGACATCAGACTGGCTGAATTAATGCACCTGCCTTAGCTACAGTGAGATGATCTCCTGCACAAACTGTAGGTTTCTTATTTTCACTGCCTCTTGACTGACAAAAACTGAGCTGTTTACCAAAAAACATTATCACTGCCTTTTGAAAGCCTTCACCAAGTCAGATGTACTAGTCAGTTATTTTCTTAATAAGGTTCCAGTAGTTGGTGTTTCCTGTATTTTTTTCAGAAAGCCTCCATGTGGGTAATTATTAAATATGAAAGAATTTTGAAAGTTTTTGCAATGTTATGGTTTAATGATGGAAATATTCAATTATATTATTTTTTTTCTTTTCAAAATTTTACTTGTCCCCAATTTTCAAAACAATCTTAAATCTTAAAATTTTTATTTTGTCCCACTTTGTTTTCTGTTAGAAAACAATTGTTTTTAATCGCAACTAATTGGTAAACTGTTTTCCAACAAAATAAACTTTAATGTTTCAGCAAATTCGCAAATTCATCAGCATGTAACCTTTTCACAGCCACTGGGACTGTACGTCTAGCTAAAGTGGCCTACAGGTCTGTCAAATGTTAAGAAAAGGAACAAGACAAAGGACATTCCAGTCTCTCAGTTGCTTGTCAGTGCTTCTTGAGTGTATAGGCCTGGTCTAAACCATTTCAGGAGCTGTGACAGAGTAATATGCAGCTCAAGCTTTCAATAAAAAAGGTGACGACAGCCGTGATTGCTGAATCGGACTGGGTAGAAAGGGACTGGCTTCTGCAGGTGTTCTTTTGGCCCCTGAGCACACTGGGCTCCGGGCGAACTCCCAACCTGCATGCAGTGTACAAGTATTCATTCTTTCCCAAGGAGCTGCAGCAACAAGTGCTGTCAGATAAGAATAACAAAACAAACACCCCCATTTTGTAAATCTGATTAAAGAGAACATTTAAAATGCTGCTGTGCACCTCTAGCTTTGATTTTCAGTCAATGAGTTGTTGGCAGTTATCAGTCATTACTCAGTAGTTTAAATAACGTCTGAAAACTAGGCAAAAGTTGTAGCAAATAACATCACCCTTTTTTATACAACACATTGTAATTACAATTAGCTTTAAAAGGTTACATATGTTTTGTGGAATTACATTAGAATAGACAATCATTATAAATAGTATGAAAAACATTAAATGGCAAACAAAAATTGGTAATAAATGTAAATTCTGAAACAAAGTGGCTGTATCTGTGTTCTATCTCTTGTATTTACTATCTCTGTGTGTACTTTCTCCTCAGATCTACATCATATGCATAAAAAAGAAATGGGAAGAACTTATTCTGATGTCATGATAAAAGTCCCCGTGACAGGAGCAAAACATTGTGTTCACTCAGAATTCTTCTGTGTTGTTTTTTTTGTTACAGCTGCCATTACAGATTTAGTCCTCCTTGTAGACTGTGCTTGAAATGGGCTTATCTTTTGAGGGGCCTGATCAGTTAACAAAAGCCCATTTAGATGTTAAAACTGAATGCAGTTCTTATGATTCACACAAAAAAGTTAATTATATTCCTTCAAATGAGTCAAAGTCAATTAAAGGTTCCATCAACAGTCTTACGGCAAATAACAAATGTAAAGTCCTATGGCTCTGAATAATGACTAAACTGAGTTTTGAAACACAGAAGCAGACAACAGACCAGAACTTGCAATGGCAATTTCAGAAGCTCTTTGAAACTGAGAAAAGCAGAGGCTGACCAGCACTAGTGGGGCTGTTCTGAATGATTGGGACATCATAAAGGAAGGGTGGCTTTGGTGTATTGATAAGTGGCTGTTTTAAGCATCTGAGAGTCTTGGGAGAGGACGAGGTACCATAAGCCTGTCAAAATGTATTCTGGAGTCCTACTGATATCTTTTGTCATAGCTGAATATATTGTGACTAACAATCCCAGGAGTGGATTAGGCACAGAGGATTAAACGATTTGCTGCCTGGAGTTTACTTAATACTGAAACTAGTGATTAATGTTACCATGTGCAAGAAGAAGTTGTTGAAGAATTGCATTTTTGCTCTGCACTTTGTTTATTTGAAGATACAAGATGTAGCACTTTTTCCAGAGCTATGGCTAACCACAAATCTATGTCTGAAAGATTCATATTATGTTAAGTTGAACAAACTTACAGAGATAAAAGCATGAACATGTGTCACTATTTCAGCATAGAGCAGGTAATGTGCTTCAAGTAGCTGAAACAATCGATTCACCAGTTTTAAAAGAAAAGGGCCATAACGGGACAGAAAATCGTCACGATGAGACAAACACAAGAAGCTGCAAATAGAAAAATAGACGGAAAAGAGTGACAAACACTATAGTTTGAAGGGGAAGAAACTGCCACCATTACTCTTGGTGGTGAAATATTACACAAAGTGTGCACCTACCATGTTCATGTTGGGACAGTTCAGTGTGGGGCACTTTTTGTTATTATGAAGTGAATACTATTCCAGTCGTGTTACGCAGTCTGCGGCATGCCCGGGCGCCATCTTTAATCTCGACTGGGTTCAGCTGGTGGTGGTCCTCTCCCCTCCATCGTCCCTTCTCTTCCACTGCTTTCAACTCCAGCCCCCCTCTCGGATTGTTATTTTTTTGGGGTGGGGTGGGGGGGTGGGGTCTTCTTTTCTTGCGGACATCATATCGCCATATCGACAGACTCCTGGGCCGCTCGATAGGGGGGCGGCGTGAACATGGAGCCCTGGCTGCTATGCTTCGCCACGCCGCTTATTCTCTGAGCACGCTCGACTCTCTCCAAACATATCCACCGAAAACAAAAATTCATCCCAGATCTGAGGCCTTTGATCTGACGAAGGCCTGAATTTAAAGCCTGTTTCCAAAGAGACGTTTGATGATGGCGTTTTCTCAGATGTTCCAAGTAATGAGATTTAGGCAGCTATGTTTAATCTAGGCCAATTTTGTACACATACAGCCCTGCACATAGATCAACACAAAAGACATGGACGTAGACAAACTCTGACCGATCGAATTAAGTTTTCTGGACGGGTCCTTATGTACACAAATTACGAAAAAAATGTATCAAAACTGAACAAGAGCCCGGCTGGAGTTCTTTGATCGTGGTTTGCAAAAAGCAAATTGATTTGAGAAGCCTTTGACAATAATTTTGAGGAGTATAGCCACGCTTTTATTTATTTTTTTTTTCTCGCGTCCAATCTCCCCTACGGTCGGCGTCCATACGAACGACCATACCAAATTTATCAACCTTTTGCCCATTTTTATTGTTGGCGCTTAATGCTAATCTTGTTAGCCCAGTCTCTGTGTTGCTTTATGGAGTAGGTCCCTGCCAAGTCTCAAAATGGATGATGCTCTCACCTGCTTCTCCTGCTGGGTGGCTCCTTCGCTGTAATTTCCGTGGTCCTCCATGACTGGGCACAGTCGCCTACTTACCACCCTAGAGTACTTTCTAATACTCATGGATCTGTTTCTGTTCCTTACTACAGTGTTGCTGAAAGATGTGCATCTTTACTTTATGTTGCAGCTTCAGCTCTGCAAGCTGATTGGTGGAAGCGAAGACCAGATGATAGACCTCGAAACCCTATTGTAACTATGGCAACAGACCCCACAGGCACAAGTGATTTGCTCCTAATTGCTAGGTAAACATTAGACATAGAGCTGGATCTGATCACAGTGTGAGATGAGACTCAGGAGGGGGGGGGGGGGGTGATGATTACAGAAATCAAACGAGCTTTGAAAATGAAAGAGGAGCTGAGTACTGCTCTGTGTAGTCTGTCCTGGGCGCGAGAAGCAAAGACACAGGCAATAAACATGCATTCTTTTTATGACTCTCTCAGCCAATACCAAATCCCACTTGTTATTATTAGACGTTTGGTTGCATTTTAATAACAAGAAAAGAAAAGAACTAGAAAAAGAAAAACAAAACTGTTCGGTGAATATAGAGGAAGAAAGAAGCAGGAATATCGCCAGAGACAGATGAGAATGGTAGAATAAAAATGTGGAGAGGGAGGAGAAGATGATTTTGCCTTTGTTGGACAATGTTATCAGCTGCTTACCTTTCATACAGATTTCACACTTGCTTGTCTGGTAGCAGCCAGGGTCAGAGGCAGCAAACTCTTCCCACAATGCCTGATTTTCCATTCAAAACATCCCCAGTGTTGCCTGCCACTTGCATTTGCGTAGACATCGCCGCACTTAAAGCAAATTCGCCGTACACACTTTGTCTTGTTCGTAGGATGACGAATCCCGCCGCTTTTGGGATCGCACCGACTCGCAATGGAGCGCTGCTGACGAGGCGGCTGGGGTCCCGTACACCGCATGTACAAAAACAGCACAGCCACTACAGAAAAAAGAAAGTGACAGGATAAAACAGCAGCTGGCCTGTAGTCTCAGCAGCCCCATGGCACTTCAGAGTAACGGCTCATCTGTTAGGGTCTTGGGGTTTGGGGCAATAGGGAGGGGGTCATTTCTTACCGGGGGAGAGAAAATGTGCATGGTAAAATACAACAACCAGAGTTGACAGATTAATAAAGGAGTGTATATTTGTAAACACTATATGTTATAATAATTCAATTGATTTAATTAAACAGTTATTTTAATGTCATGAACTTTTTATTGGAAGTTTGAAAATAACTTGGTTTGAGCAATTTGGTAAGCAACATTTTTTGACAACTAAATCAATCACACAATTGATTTCATTGTCAGTAATTGAAATCCATTTGTCCTGTTTACTCAGATCATGTAAACAAATCATCATGATTCATGATGTGTGCGTGTTCAGTCACATATCACAGTTCTGAATCTATAATATATGTCTTACAAAAGAACTGGTCCATCAACAGATTGGAAAATCAGGCCCCCTACTTAGAAAATTAAAGTGTGAATAAAAGCTTTTAATGTATTTCAATGGTGAACAAGTGAGTCCACATATAAAAACTTTTTCTTATTTGAATTTTAATATTTTTTTATTTATGTTTTTTTTACTCTTACCAGTTTATCTTAATTTCAAATTCAAGATGACATAGTGATACATACACATTATATATCATCTACAAAATTACCTAGTGATACATATACACTATATAACA
>JAOYMR010000004.1:9230780-9241102 GCA_025802075.1 Tenebrosternarchus preto | reverse complement strand
TATAACATCCACAAAATGACATAGTGATACATATACACTATATAACATCCACAAAATGACATAGTGATGCATATACACTATATAACATCCACAAAATAACATAGTGATACATATACACTATATAACATCCACAAAATGACATAGTGATACATATACACTATATAACATCCACAAAATGACATAGTGATGCATATACATTATATAACATCAACAAAATGACATAGTGATACATATACACTATATAACATCCACAAAATGACATAGTGATACTTAAACACCATATACCTTCTAGCCAGCATGAAGCACTCCATAAAATGTCACTATGCATTCCAAAAAATATTATTTAGTAACTTATTATTTAAAAAATGAACAAAATTACAAATTCTTCTGCTACATCAGAGGTTTTGCCTTGGACTATTGGAAGTCACATACTATTAGCTTGTATATAATATCTTGTATATAATATGGTTTGAATATAATTTTTTATATATGATATGGTTTGGATGTAATATTTTGTATATTATGTTGCATGTATAGCTTGTATGTATGGGAAGTGACATCATATAGTTTAAATATTTAATTGTTGTGTTTTCTTGCATATATTTTACATCTAAATTAAAATAGGTCAAATCTAAATCAATACAAATAACCTTCCATACATTACGTAAGTAAACTAAAAAATAAGATTTTATAATCTAGTAACCTAGTGTTTTATAACACAGAATGATTAAGATGGTAAATCAGCCAGTAAGAGACACTGTGAGTTTTGACACAGTTCTGGCAGCTGTATAATTCCCCACATTATTTTTATAAAGGGGAATTATAGACCTCGAATGCTAGAAAGTAAGAATGAATAGAGAAAAGTAATAACCTGCTAGAATCATAACAAGCTACTAAGTTATCAAACCAGAGAACTGTACCATCTTGTAATGTGAAATAACACCAAAGGTGTGTCTTATAAGTCGACAAAAAAAGCTTGAAATATCCTGAGGGGATGTGGGTGTGTCAGAAAAAATATCTAGTTTCCAGTTAATATGAAGAAAATACCACAACTGTTGATGAATAGCAGAGCTGCACACATATCTCATTGTTAACTAATTACCTGCAGACTAAACAAACTGCTTCCATGGTAAAAAAAATAAATAAATAAAAATAGATTTTTAAAAAAGGGGGCATTTCAAAATATTACAACCACTCTATCTCTCAAGCCCTGTTCACCACAAGCATTTGCTTTTAAGATATTGGTTCTACTGTATAGTGTTATCTACAGTTCTACTGTACAGTGTTATCTACAGTTCCTTTGAGACTGTCTCAGTGTCTCTCATTTTTATCAGTTAGATTTCCCTTCTATGAAATTCTGAGAATAGCTTGATTCACCCCACACACTGCTCTAACAGTGCACTATTCAGAAATACAATGGACAAGACATTGTTTCACATGATGTACATTAACAATAGAAGAGTGGAGTACAGAAGGCTGGGTATCACATGAATAAAACTAAGCTCATTAACAGGTCGTCAGGGACCAGGAAATGGTTTTAAGGCTGTGATACACCATTGATTTGAAATCAATGAGGAGCATAAAACGTTGACTGCACCAAATCAATCTTGCATAACATTAGGAATCCACCATGTCAAAGCCGGTCTGTCTCCTGTGGTGACTGTAAAATGTGGCCATAACATATAGGCCATCTTCTTATAGGCCGTTTAAATATTGCTGACTGTATATGCTAATAGTAGTAATAAATAAATAAATAAATAAGGCATTTCCCTCAAACATAATTTTTCACTGTATTTAGGATGTATTTTCAAACTCAAAAATATATCAAGAAGCAGTACAGTCTGCCCATATAGTTTCATTTATAGATTTCCTCATGGGAACTATTTAATTCAGTTTCTAATTCTTTCCAAAACTGCTTTAAACTCATTTGTATATTAGGTGCCACTCCCATGTGCTGTCTGTGTGGACAGTACACATGCAAAACATTTATAGAATCAGAAAAGTAAATATAATAGTACAGCATTTATGTTCTCTTATCTCCAGTGGTAATGAGCTGCATTAATTTATGAAAGCCTTTGAAATAAACCAAGGATACGTTAGCAAATGAATGACCACAAGGTAGGCAAGTCTCTCCACAGTTCTGGTGAAGGTTGAGCCTGTCTGAACTCATGCATATTGTATCATGAACTAGCTCAGTTAGTGATTGAGGCAAAACTATGAATACCAAATTCACTATTTCAACCTAGTTTGCAACCTAGGAGTGGTGTTTTCTCCTCCTCACTCAGATGCAGTAATCAGGACCCCGTGTGCACATACAGAAGAGTGCCAGAGGTGGAGTTTATGACATCACCTCCAAATCTGACAAAATCACACATTCACCCTTTACCTTATAGAACAATTGGACACCAGCAACCCCCCTCCACACACACACACACACACATACACTCTATCTTACACTTTGCTTGTGTGTTTTCACTGCACATAGCTCAGGTTTCAGCTCCAAAGATGAGCTTCTCTCTCACTCCTCTCTCCCCACCTTTGTTCTGAAGCCCCCCCCCTGCTTCACCCCCACTACCCCCACCCCTCACACCACCCCCACCCCTAGCTGTCTCCCACTCTCCCAGAGGTGCTTGTTTATTCTTCCCTTCAGGCGGTAAGACTGAAGCCCGGCCTGCCATGAAAGCACACACTCAGAACAAGGGGAGATTAAAGGCCACATAGATATAAGCAGAGCATCTGACCATATACCATCTGTGCTACTCACAGTACTTATTTATTTATCTTGAGCTCATGCAAAAGGGCAAAAAAACATATAGTTTACAACATACATCTCACAGGGGCAATATACACATGTATGATTCCTTTAGATATAGAAGCAAGGAAACATACCTTTGTAGCTGGAAAGAAACAATGATAAATACAGTAGGCAGTTACAATAGGCCTTGATTATGATGTCAAATAACGAATTTGAACAATATATAAGGAACAATATGTCTTAGAATTAAGGTTATTTATCATTTAGTTTACAGTTTATTAGCATGAATTTGTTAATTTGTTAACTATCTGTTAAAACAAAATAATGAAAATAAAGAAATAAGTTTCATATTTCATCAAACTGTAGTATAAATGATTAATATCTTAGGTAAGTTAAAGATTTTATGTAAAGTCTCTATATAGTTTGTTGCTAGCCGTCATGCACATCCATTCCTATTTTATTTTAACGACATATACCACGAGGATTATGTTGTTTATTATTAGTCTTTTATTACTATTCTTGTCTACATTCAATTCTAATTTGCATTTATATATTTAAGCCATAGAACACAAGAGAATGTGTTATAAATAACATGACAGCTGTGATTTGATCATCACCGCTTACTTACATCACAAAAGAATTTTAAACAAGCGCTTCAGGTTGATTTTTTTAAATGTAAGCTTACTGCGTATTTCAAATAAACGACATTGCTATCTGGGGGCTGACAGTACTTCCTTAACCCAAAATGTGAAAAGGTTAAACCACATAAACCATCAATCTGGAATTTGAGCGCAAAACAACTAAAACGTTACGATTAGACAGCCTCCCCTTGTGGACGTCACGAACAGATATTACGCTCTGAACATGATTACAACCAAGTTATTTTTTAATCACAGTACAATTTAATCACATTATAGTTAGACTCAGTTAGGAAAGTCATAAGGGTTATATTAATTGTGGCAATCACTAAACAACTGTTTACCTCCGATATTAGCTCATCGACTGAACTGCTAAACATTAATTATCTAGCTAGTAAGCAAACTAAGGCCTGCTGTTTTTTTATTATTATTATTTGCAAGCTAGTTAACTAGCTAGCTAACATTATGCAATTAAACGTAATAGAACAGAAGGCAGATCAGCTAGCTAAGAAGCTAGGATAACTAGATTAAAGACGGGGTGTTAAATAAAGCTACTTTCTAGTAAAATGTATTCTGCTGTTGGTTATCAACGACCTGGAATTAACAGTTTGGACAACTCAGCTAGCTTGTCAGCTATTTGGCAAGCATGTTAGCCTTTTTTAGTAGACAGAAGAACCGGGTAAAAAAAAGGAACCATAGGTAATTAAAAAAAACCCTCTTAAGGGGTTAATTGCCGACGAAATAAAAGAAGAAAGTTTGAGTTGAATATGGCTTAAGAAGAAACACGACGGCGCAGGCGCGGTGGCCAAGTGGTAAGGCGTCGGTCTCGTAAACCGAAGATCGCGGGTTCGAACCCCGTCCGTGCCTTTTGATTCTACAACAACTCTTAAGGAAGATTTCTCTTTATTATAAATAGTTTTTATTATTTGTAAAATTACTTTTTATTATAAATAATCTAAATATGTAATTACAGTTATATTGTATAAAAATATTGTATAAAAGCTAAACACTCATGAGTAAAACAGTTTTTCCTTGTTTAACTTTCACACTAGTTCGTTTCCTAGATAAGAGGTTATTGCCGGAACCTCATATGATCTTTGGTACTGTTAGCAGTACATTACCTGCATGCAATGCGATTACACACTGATAGTATTATATCATTTGCAATGCAAGGCCAACATTAAAATTGTATTGTAAAAATGCCCTCACTGGGTAATGCAGAAGACAAGACGATAGGGGGCAGCAAACAGCTACAAATACACAATTATATGAGTTCAACTGCGGATTAATAAACCATTTGGCACCAAAAGATAATGACGGCAGATTGAATAGTAGACTTTTCCAAACTGTTTGCCAAAGCATCACACAAAGAAACAATATCGGGAAAATGTTTACATGTTGCTATATTCACTGTGCACAAGGGGAAACGAGAGAAACCACAGGACTATATCACAACGTCTGATTTTTAAGATCGTCCTGGTTTCTATATTTGGAGATAATTTCTAGGAAAATATAAATGGCCTGGACCTCATATTCAGTTATACATGTTTCAAAGTTCGCCCACTTTTTCTCGCAAGCAAAGACTTAATCAGATATCGTAATCATGAACGCGATTATACATCTGGACACCCCTAGATAGCATTCATTAATCGCACTGAAACCTTGACCAAAAACAAATTTAGCATACAATTGCTGTCTGTTTGAAACGAGATCTCCCCCTCCACGGCCTCATTTTTGCCTCGTGGCGTGACCATGAAGCAATGTTTGAGGCGCTGGCAGCGAGATTTTAACATGCAAAGAGTCAGGTCTACTAGACACCGCTGATCTCCACTAGGAGCACGTAACGTGTACTTAAAGAAACAACATCTGATTAAAATCAGTCAGACGTTATCTTGCAGTCACCTGAGACTATTCAATAATGGTAAGTTTTCAAACGATAATACCGTCGGTATTTTCATACGAATGCGTAGTACATCTTATATTTATTCGGTGGGTCTGTCTAGTCGGAATTAAACAGCAGGTGTGAATAGAATTTGCGTGTCTAGCAGAGGACATTTAAATACAATTCTATTACTGATCGGTTTTTGCGAACGCTTGGTATCTTATTGTGGAATTTATTTTGGCTATTCATTATCTTGTATCATGTCGAATAACAGTGATGTCAGAATTAAGCGGGATTTTCTGGGTTGCCGCTTCCCGACAGGAGCAGACAGATTGTGTCTGAGAGAGTAGGCTACCTGAACTCTCCAGGGAACCGAAAGCACGTCTGGGACTCAATTGACGCCTGGTCCCTGCATTTATGCGTCTCTCTGTTTACAAACACGATACTGAAACTGCTTTTAAAATCATTCTGTGAGAAAACGATGTGTCTGCAAATCGTTCTGTTTAAACTTGTTAAAGCTCTCATTATAGTCAATCCACAGTTAATGTGTAATGTTTCCAGTAGACTGTGTAACAGTGTACTGATATAGGGTGACCGGAGACTGTCTTGTAAGCTAACATAAAACTATTAATATTTAAATATTTTTATTTTAAATTGAGAAAGAAGTATTCATTCTGTAGTAGTTATTTGAAAACTATTTGCATCACATGACAAGATTTGTCCTCTAAATCTCAGCAAAATTCTCACAACTGGAAATGCTGGATGATGGAGGAGTGCTGCCACATGTTAGTTATTAATTGTAAGCAGTTGTATGTGTTTTTATCTTCATGGTCAGCAAAAAAACAAACAAAAAAGATTTGTGATGTCAGTGGCGGGATTTTGGGGGCGAGATGAGTTTTGGTTTCAATCCAACTGGCCCGCAAAGTCCCGCTTCTGGCCCTCACTTTTCCAGAAAGCAAAAAAAATGCAGCGTTTGTCCAGACCAACCAGGGGCCACCTTACTGTAACACACAACAATCAACCTTACTGTAACACATAACAGTCAGCCTTACTGTAATACACAACAATCAACCTTACTGTAACACATAACAGTCAGCCTTACTGTAACACACAACAATCAACCTTACTGTAACACATAACAGTCAGCCTTACTGTAATACACAACAATCAACCTTACTGTAACACATAACAGTCAGCCTTACTGTAACACACAACAATCAACCTTACTGTAACACACAACAGTCAGCCTTACTGTAACACACAACAATCAGCCTTGCTGTAACACACAACAGTCAGCCTTACTGTAACACACAACAATCAGACTTGCTGTAACACACAACAGTGTTCGGAGAAGAGTGTTCATAGTTAGAAGATCACATTGCAGAATGATGGTGTGTTGGTTAAATACTCGAATGGCTGTGTCGCCCTCAACATGCAAGATTTATTATAAAAGCAGGGAGAATTTGCTGCATTCTAGTTAACCTACCTGGCAAATCAAGTATGAACACCTTGCCAAAAATAATAGCTATGTTTCTAGCTGGTTCACAACTGGATTTTTGTCATTTGGAACACATTGATTCTATATGGGTAAACTCCAACGAATGGTTGAATGGCCTGATGTGCATGTTATGAAAGGAATCTCGTTAGTGTAAATGTAGTGCTGCAGGGAGAATAAGGGGCTTTTGGGGGCACTTGTGTTTCAGATTCACCATCATAATGCCCCTAAAAATCCTTATTGCTCTTGCACTGATCTCCAAACTACATGTTTGAAACAGAATTTTATTAATAGACCTTTTGTTTTTTTATGTCAATTGTGATAGATCTAATTAATTGCAGACAATATAATTCATTCTAAACTTTTTTTTTTTTACCAAATGCAGATGGGAGCTGGGCTTTTACAGCCAACGCTGCTACAGGCCAATGTGACAATTAATTTGTAATTGTTTACACAGTAGATGTGATAAGCTTGAGTTAAGATCAGTGGCATTTAAAAAGGCAATGAAAAAAAAGCCCTTTAGTGTTCAGACACAAATACTGTGGATTGCAGTGAGACATTATTTACAGATGTTTATCTAATCACATTCCACAAAATGTGGCGTTGGTGATTTTAGCATATCACTGCAATCTTATGAAGGTGTTTGTATTTCTTTTTGTATTTCTTTATTATATTTTCTGAGTGATCTAAAAACTATTTTGTCTTCTTTTAAGGGAAGAATCTAGAACATGCTTTTTTCATACTCATGAATAATTTAAGCCTGTGATTTAAAAAAAGCAATAGGAAAAAAATATAGATAGCAGCCTGTTTCCACCCCCATCAGTTACCTTCTAACATTTGTAACGGAAGTAGTCAGTGAGAGCGTTTGATGTTTGGACAAATCCTCCTTATTTTTTGCTCATCACACGTTGCATTCAGAGCTCAAGTGCGCATTCATGTGTTGTTTTCCTCTGGGCCACTTGCTTAAAGCTAGGGTGTACCACCTATGCGGTTTTAACTGTAGCTCACCAAATTGCCCTGGGCATGCTGCACCCACACAGGTGGGTAGATTATTTAACTATTGCTTAGGTTTATTTGATTTATTGCTTTCATTCATCTGCTGGCAACAGAAGCTTAGTCCGCCACCCTTACTTTGTGTCTCTGGTTGTGTTAAAGCATATCCAGTGGCCTGTGCACCTAAGGGAAAATAGGCACGGAGAGAATTGAGCACTCGAGCGATCACTCAAATAAGCACTCAAAGAATTCCAAGCTGAGGGAGCTCATAGTTCCATGTAAAAGACTGTCTGTCAGTGTTGGGGTTCATACAGGCAAAGGCTTGCACTGGTCATTTAGAGCCATTGAGCAGACGTTGCCCACGGCCCCCACCAACCTGGGGGTAGAGGAACACGATTTACACTCATGACAGAAGATGACTGTATTGTCATTTTCTTCAGACACTATTGCATGTCCATCTATTAGACAGTTCCTCAAGAGTGTTGTGACAGTAAGATTATAGTCACTTATGCTAAATGCAGTATCACTGTGAGGACCATTTCTGGGGGTGATTATCGCAAATAAGCCGCGGGTGATTTTGTGGTAATCGTTCAAAAATAAAAATACAAATAAAAAGCAGAAATGGCATTTGCAATTTATGAACCAAACGTGGTTTGCTTACAGCCAGGGCGTATCACCTGTGATGCTCAGGGTAACTGGAGGAAGATCAAACACTCTTTCCAGCATAAATTTACAGACACTTTTACCATGACTTTTAAACCATGTGAGGCTGGGTTTGTCTCTAGTTGTAAACAAGTTGTGATTCCAAGAATCTTAGGAGGCTTGCAACCATTTGTTTGAAGAGTTTTGTTGTAACTTGCCACTCTGCAAGACCTTGAAATCTTAGCTTGCTCCATATCCAATTAACCTCTTACATATTTAGAGAATAGCAATGGGATTTCTAAACCAGTTCAATGTCTGTAGCACGTTATACACTTACAGGACTATTTACAGCAACAGTGACTCAGCACACAACCTTGAAGGAAGTCTTTATTATACAAACTTGAAGGAAGTCTTCATTCTTTATTATTCCTTCTGGTCCTAAAAATGCATAAAACCTAAAAGCCACGGGCATTTCTATGATTTTCAACACCAGCCAGTTCAAGGCCTGTCACCAGTATCTAACTGCTGAATCTTGAAGTGTGGAGGTAATAGGGAAACTGGCTCCTTGTGTTGCTAGTCCTCATGAACCCAAGGCGATATGCCAGTGGTGACGAGACCAAGAAGAATGAGAGCTGGGCGCTAATGCAGGGAGAAGATATACAGCAGAGTTCACCGAGTTTATTTCTCCTCTCCCAAATGAGTCTTGTGAATGAGTAAATGAAAGAAAGGCAGTAAATATAGTTTTCATATCTAAAACTAGGCACAAATTTAATCATAGAATACAAAACTTGGAATTTGATTCTGAACTTTGGATATAATTTTAATCTTTAATTACATATGTGGAGCTAAAAGCACAGTGGGAGAAAGGTGGCTAAATGTATAGGCACATTTGAATATTTCTGAATTCTCTTGGGTTATTGTATATGTGCAAACTTGCCTATTTTTAAAATAGTACAGATAGAAATAACTTGTGTATACAAAACATTGATGTCATGATTAGAAAAAAAATCTGCTTCCCAAAAATTTCAACTACATTTACCAGCTATATTTATAGTAAATTCATATTTATAGTAAATTCATATTTATAGTAAAGAAAAACATGTAAGATTAAGGAGTAAATATGGATAACTATAATGTAAAAAATGCATTCTGGAGAAAGTCTAAAATGCTTAAAAATATGGGAAAATACAATTCTACACTGCACTATACTAATACATGGCACTAGTCTGGTAAACAGTTATTGTTTACTAATAAAACATTTGATTGCCAAAGCTGTCATAATTGATTCGTGTCATGATGTTTTAGGATTTATAACGATTAAATATACAAAGAATACAAAAAGCATGTCAGTGTAGATAAATAGAGCAATTGAACAGTCTATTGTTCACTCGTACACAAGGTTTTCAGAGAAACGGGGTTATTTCAGAGAGAGATCATCCAGCATCATCTCTCTTTATATAGACAGAGACAGCTGATGAGGGAACTCTCTCTGAACTCTTGGGGAAGTTTATATAAATTATATATTAATTAAGATAATATATGTAGACTGAGAAATATATATGTAGAATTATTTCTCTTTCTCTTTATTAAGATGAAAACACACACACACACACACACACACACACACACAAACTGGACTCCTCCCCATTTTGGCAATAAGCACATCTAGAAGTCTTTAGCAGAGACTGTCCTGAGGTGTTCTGAAGTATCTTTTCGTATATTATAACAGACTTTAAGAGACTTGAAGAGAGCCTGGTTCCTACTATTACTCAAGTGGTCAGAATGATTCAGAATGATATTTTTTCAGATTTTTTATCTGTTTTTTAATACTGCATAGACATGCCCTGTATTTTGTGTTTGTATTCTATTAGACTGAGATGTATTTACACACACACACACACACACACACACACCCAC
>JAOYMR010000004.1:9210322-9230680 GCA_025802075.1 Tenebrosternarchus preto | reverse complement strand
TTTTATATCATAGAGTGAATATTAAAAACACACACACACACACACACAAATATATATATATATATATATATATATATATATATATATATATATAAAGCACTTTGCTTTTTAAACACTTTGGGGAAGTTTACTCCTGGTGAATAATATAGAAAGACGTCTGACAAGATTCCTCATGAAGGAAGTGGGCCTTTTCATTTCCTGAAGCATTTGGAGGTCATAGTAAATCAGATGGAATGATCCCATCTTACTCACTGCAATATTTATCATTGTTATTTTTAATCGAACTCAAAAGTCCCTCATAAGTCTTATCTCGTCTTAAACTGATGCAAAAGATTACAGCCACAATGGGAGACAAACAGATCCGCTACAACTACAGTATATCCCTCATATGTTTCTACACCTTCAGATCCAATATAATATGATGTTGCCGCATGTAGTGCTGAACTGAGCTTGCCTGGCTTAATTTGAATGAAATGGAGATTGGTGAGGAAATCCACAGTAAATGACATCTACATATATAAAATACTGTGTTACTGAGTACTGAATAGTGAATAATCAGCATTTAATGTTTGCTTTGATTAAAATGTTCAGATAATGAATTCTTGATGTCAGTTTTATTGTTGTAACGTACATTTAGATTAAAAACTGCTAGTATAGAGTTGCATAGAACTACTGGAGCAAATTATGGAAACGTGAACAAAATTAAAAGTTTTCTTCCTCTGAAGTGTTGCTGTGATATGCCTTAAGTCAGGCTGTATTTAATAAATGGTTCAGCTGGGCAAACCATTACTGAAACCTCACACAGCCAAGCAGATTCTGCCAAAGTGGACAGACTCCAAACGGCACAGTGGACAGAAACGTTCTTATTATCGCTGCTTCTGAACGTGAGTAATGCATTAAGATGTCTGACTTACATTAGCACTCTATACGAACCTCAGTAACACAGATGCAGCAGTTTTACCAAATAAGACTGGCTAGCACTTACATAAGGAGCAAGAAAAGTGCCCTAGATAGTGCGCCCTAGATAGTGCCCAAAATGTAGCGTTTTTCTCATTCGCATTAAATGCAGTTTGTAGGAGCTTTTTGTGCTGAGCTGGCAGTGAGTCATCAGCTTTGCACAAAGTGGTTCACATTGTCAAGACCACCATTAACTACCTGCCATGATGGAGAAAATCTCAGCAAAGTAACTCTATCCAGTCACTCCACATAAAGCCAATGGTTCTTTCAGTCTAGGAAGCTGGAAGAGAAGAATCCGTCTGCATTTGATGTTCTTTTTTAGAAAACACTTAAATTAGTCTGCAGTGAGGCCCGTATTGCATGAACCCTCAGACCACGGTGACACCATGAGCTTTGGCTCTTCCCAGCATCACGTGGAGCCCCAGGGAGCTGGTGGGCTTCGGCAGGCAGGGGGACGCCCTGCGTGCTGGGTCTTCCTCACCCAACTTCTACTGCTTAATGAACTGGACCATTTCCATGTGCTGACACATGTAGCAAACTCAGAGGGGGAGAGTCACAGGTTTGAGCAAGAAACAGGGCGACATCTCTATCTATGTTTTTGTTTTCCTCTTCCTTGTTATCCCTGAATGATGTCCTAAATGTTTATCGTATAATATTAATGCTAAATGGTCTTTTAATGCTAAATGAATACTCAAGAATGTTAAAAAAATAAGTATAAGTGCAAATGTAAGTTGATATGCACGCAGAGCTGCGTGAAGAATGTACACCGCTACATCAGTTGGGTGGCGGTTGAAGGAGTAGTATATACAGCCAGAGTCACCACCTGTGTCAGAGTGGATTTCACAAAAGGGTCGAGCTGAACGAGGAGACGGGACTCTGACCAGGCTGGGGAAAAGCCCCCAAACACAGCCGTCCTTATCCCTGCTCGCAGACACCCACCGAGGTGCTCAGAGTCGTGGTGAGAAAGTGGACCGTGTGCTTCTTCCTTTTGATCAGCTCGATGCAGCTTGATGCAGCATTGGAAGACGACAGGCTAAAGCGTATTGAAAAATCTCACATGACAAGTTGCCCTCATGCAATGCAAGAGGGATATGTTTACGCTGCACCCTGCCTCCACAGTTATATTTAGAGTTCAACAGGAGGCAGAGTGTTAACGCACTTCCACTGGTATCTGACACAAGTCACAGGTGGAGCGCTCCTCTGGGACCAGCCTTGGTGTGCTCTCAGAGCGCACGAGCCGTCACATAATGCTTTTCCCCCACCGTTTGACAAATTTCGGCACTTACGGAGATGCAAAAAGTAGAGTCTCGAATTGTTTCAAATACCACTTATTTAATGGGGTGCAGCGAATCCTTCCTTGAAACTTAGCTGGAGACCTCAACAGAGTTGTAATCTGACACATGTTCTGCTCTTATGCCAAGCTCTCTGTTCTACCATAGCAATGACAATGATAGATGTCTCTATAGAGTGGGGTCCAAAGTTCTGATTTATCACCAAGAACTGAGAAGTTCAATGCTTGGATAACTTTTCAGCACTTAGGAGAGCGAATTGTCTGATTCATGATACTCCTCTGTCATTGTTACAAACATCCAGAGAATATTGAACACAAGTTCCGTAGTGCTTTTGCAGTAGCTGAAGTACTACCTAGAGAAACTGTAATACGTACCAGTTGAGTAATTATCAGTTGTACAGATCGAGTGTTAATAACAGTAGTTAACATTGTTAGGATCATCTATGCAGTACCATTAGACACATGTGCTGGCACATCGATAAAGGGAAGGAGGAAACACAAGCAAGAAATTCAAACGTCATTTTTATTCTGAGCTAAAAATCTATTTTTATTTTATATATATACTGAGTATTGCACATATATACGTTATTTATGTATTATACACATTTTTTTAAGTTATTTTCATGATGAGTTAAAAATCTGTTTTTAAAGATTTATTTTAAATAATGTATGTATATATATATATATAGTTGTGGGCAGTGAACTCTCCTGCCCCCTGCCCCACCACTCTGTGGGTGCACGTTTCCTGAATGAAGAAACCATCTGCCCTGCTGTGGCTCTTTTATCGTGCCGTAAATAACTTATCAGAAAATCTATGTTTCCTTTCCAGAGTCACATTTGACTCAGTTGAGTGCGGTGTGGCATGTGGTTGCCAGAGTTGCTGGGCGATCAGAGGGCTTCCAGATGACTGCCTGACCCTGGAGACATGCTGTCTGGTGACTCAGCACAAAAGCCCCTTGGAGCTCCCTCAGCTTGCTCCTGCATGCAGGCCGGGGAGGTAATGGCTCCAATTAAGTCCTACACGAGAGATCTGCCGTAAACTCTAAGAGTCCACAGTACACATTAATGGACTTTACTCACTGTTAAAAGGACATAAGACAGATACTAAAGAGTAAATTCAAACTTAGTGTGACAGCATGGCAATTAGATAAAGGAAATGAATATATGCTTATTGTGTTTGTAAGAGCATATTAACTCTGGTACCACAAGCTTTGTTCTAATGAGCTCGTTGTATGTACTGCAGGATCCACAACAGACTCTCTCCCCACTGCTAAACATGTTGCCAATTTGCGCGTGAGTTTGCCGTGGAGGCGTGTGCTCGTCGTAGTTGGTATGGAGGAACGCGCCGTCCTGGCTGATCAAAATGAGCTGAACATGAGTCCATGATGAGCCGATGTTAAGCGCCTGCATACGATCCAAGCAGGCAATCTGAAGGCTCTTCTCAAATAGGAATTCAGTGATGAAATGGTGAAATCCTACTGAATCTTTTCACTACTGTACTTCAAATAACTCCAAGTATTTAAATGTATCAAACATTTCTATGATATGAAATCGAAGATAATCAATTTCTTGCATAACTGGAATAATTATGATCCTCTCAAATGTAACAAGCACTACCTTAATCATAACCATTTTGAACTCTTTATCTAGATTGATGTAACGGTGTCCTCTCCCTTGACCGGGTGAAAGATCAAAGATGCTGAAAAATTCTTAAGAAAATAATGACTTAAAATACTAAGAATGTCTTGCAAGACTTAAATTTTATGGTCCACGTATCCTTTTCCTGTGAGGAGATCAGTGCGCAGCCAGCAGTCTGCATTCCTTTACCACTGTGGTGCTCTTTCTGCATGGTGGAAGAGTTTTGAAGGAGACACTTGTGCTCCTCCTCACCGCCATCCCTCCTGGGTCTTAAACAGAACCGCACACGGGCCTGTCCACCACCAAACCAAACCAACGAACTCCTCCAGGTACAAAAGCATCGTTTTCAATTCCACTGTGGGCCTTAATACAGTGTGTGTTCACTGGGTAGGTCAGCCAGTGGCAATGCCCCAGTCGATGTCCGAGCCTTTAATCAAAAGGAAATGAGCGAAGAAATCGATGCATAGACTTTAATAACCAACTGGTGTGAAAGCATTGATTCTACTAAACAGATTTATGAACAGGTAGCGACTAAAGATGAGACTTGCAATTTGAGAGAGCATTGACCGGCACAGTGGCCATTTAAAGATTGTGTTTCTCATTTTCCCAACGTGCCTAAAAGTAATGGAAAGAGTTGATTTTTTTTCTGTTTTTTGGTTCAAAACTGGTGAGACAGGTTAAGACATGAGTCACTGAGCACTGGGGAACAGGGGAACCTCTTATAAAAGGATTCACAGCGTTTAACAAGTTCAGACATTGCCCACATTATTAAAATCACACTTTTCATATCCAAGTTAATTTGCGAATTGCACAGACATCGTTGTTCATGAAGATTATCTTCAATGTGGCTTTTGTTTCTTGCTTTTTAAAAAAATCAAGTTCCCAGGAAGTTAACAAGACATAGTAGCAAGACATAAACATGTTTTAAGTGGACACTACTTCATCACACACACGTTTTATATGTATCCAGTTACATACATATCAAGTTTTGGGGTAATAAACTGAGGTTAAAAAAAGGTTGTAACCATATAGGATTTGGGCTGTAGGCTTCAATTATTTTAGTGTAAGCACATTTCTAACATGGTCCAGCTTCAGGATCCCTCACTTGTGTTTAAAGAAGGTAAAATGAGGAGTGCAGTAAAATATAACTCATGAAACTTGACACTTAAACCTCATGGGAGACAGAGCGTTTGAAATGTGCAAAACATGAGGTTTGTTCCCAGATAACTCGAGTCATGAGTCCGCAGGTGCGATGACGCATCACCACGCGCAGCCAATAGGCCACGAGGCAGGGCTCTTGCACCCGAGAGACGGATCCTTCCTGGCATGGACTGCCAGGTGGGGAGAGGTCTGCAGACCCCGCAAATGGATCTATATCTGAGGACGTGGGAGGCACAGCGAAGAGATATCGGATTAAATAGCGCTACCATTAAAAGATCGCCTCCTCTTTTGAGACGTTCTGTTGTAGATTAGAACTTGATAGCGAAAAGACAGGAGGAAAACAAGTTGTTTGATTTGCACAGAAATCCTCTGGTAAAAGCCCATTAAATATCCATGTTGATGCATTCTTCTTAACAACAAAATGTTGAGTTTCAGAAGTTCAAGAACTAAACAATTAACCGAGAAAGTAATTAGGTTTCCTGCTATTATGAAACTAAATGTCTAAAAAGGTTTACACAGCCGTTAAAATACACAGAAGGCTATCCTCCCCTCGATTTAAAGCCCCTCTAAGTTGAATTGGTTATAAGATCATGATGAAATAATGTACAAATGATTTAATGACAGGAGCGAAAGCAGGCACGTTCCGCACCATGGTAACGCGAAGTGGGAACGTCATGGTGTGCTGGAAAATTTATGAAAAAGTTATGTTGGATTAAAAATTGAAAAGAAATTAGAAATAAATGTTGGAGGAAATTCAAGTAAGCTACGTGAGTTTTAAACACCGGAAAATGGCACTATTTGAAAACAGGCTACTTGTGTACTTTTTACCTGTCAGATACTTTTTACATTAAAAAAAAAAACCATGACAATAAAAGTAGAAAGAAAACAGTAAGTGCAAACAAGTTATCCGGAATTTAAACAAATCCGCATGACTACACTTGATACTTGTTTTCTTTACTACAGTGACCGTCGAAATGCTGGAGAGACTTCCTGTTCAATCATGTGACAAATAACCACGCGCCTAGCAATTCGCCGCTGATCTATCCTATGTAAGTACAGGCAGGTGAATAGAATAGTTACAACTGCTTGGATCAGAGCAGATGTAGCCCTTAATTTAATACACACAATTGTCCAGCAAGCAATATTCGAACACATAAATTAACATTAATTTTAAAGAAACCCTTAGTAACCTTTCTGAGATCATTGTAGGTAGACTAATCACTGATGCTCTAATTAATGTGTTCTGTTTACATAAGATTTTATTTGTCAGCAATGTGTTACATTATTTCATCTCTTGTTGAGAAGGTTTTTTTTATTTATTTATCCTATTAATTTTCTTTTTAGCTTTGTTTAAGGACGTGCACAAACACAGCTATTGTTTTGTCAAGTAAATTCTTCAAAAATGAACAAAAAACCGAAAGGTGAGGTGAGTGGTGGGGACTTAATTCAAGAAAAAGGGAGGATTGGTGGCTCAGAAGCTGTTTGTGGCCTGAGATATGTGTGTTTAATGTTTAAACATGCAATTGCAGGAAATTACTTGAGTAACTTCCTGTAACTCCCACCAGCTGGTGTGTAGGAGACACATTTAAAAAAGTCCCTGTACAAAATATTCACTAAAACAGCTTCTTCTTTCCCAACAGGCTAAGAAAATATGCGTAATCTTATTTCTATTAGAATGTGGAAGTAAGTTGTAGGAGAAGTTTTAAGCAGTTAGAGATGAGCTGAGGTCATTTCTATAATGCAAAGGCATTGAAATAGTTCTAGGAAGAAAAGAAAAAAAAACAACACCATTGTGTCCTGACGGTCACATAAAATTTCAAGATGCTCTCAAGGGATGTAAACAGGCAAACACATGGTGGTGGAATCAAGGGTCCCTTCTATCACCCTGCCATGTGACCACGCAGGCAGATGACTTCTATTACCTCCCTGCTCAGTAGCTCATGACAGTAGGGTACAATCGGGTGAGTGTTTGAGGGACCAAATGCCTCAGGTTCAGACCACAGCTCACCCTCCTTCACCCTGCTCCACAACAGGAATGAGGCACTTCATATGATCGTCCCATGAACAGGGTGAACATACAAAGGACACCTCTATACTTAAATAACACCTTTCTTAGCAAAGCTCCACTCTATTAGTCAGACGGTCAGTGTATGTAATTCTGCCATTATTAAATGAAATCTTCTACACTTGGCCATGTAATGAGGTTATTTTAATAGATGGGTAAGTAGGCAGATGTTACAAGGCATAAGTGGAAAAACTATTCCTGCTCCTTGGTGGGTTGGCAACGTGGGAACACACTCGTGAAGTGTGTGTGTGGGGGGGTGGGGGGGGGGACATGACTAAGAATCACCCTTCCCTGTTAGCCACCAGATACAGCAACACGTCAGATGAGTTTGAACTTTGGCTTACAAAGACTATATGGATCACAGGCGTCCATTGCAGTAAACTAATACTCAGATATGGTATACAGACAGGATCTGAGTTCTGTGGTAAACTAATACTCAGATATGGTATACAGACAGGATCCTGTGGCACACAAACCTCTCAGTGCCTTGAATTTACTGAACAGTGTGTCCGCCAAATGATACAGTGATATAAAACTGCATGAAATTAAATGTATCTGTATTCTTTTACTATTCTTATATTATACTGTACTTTTTAATAATGCTGTTCTTTTAAATGTTACAAATGCCCAACAAAATTATTAAAATAAAAATAAAATTGTGCAATTGTATCTATTCCGTGTCGCCTTAGCTTAGAGAAAAGTGGGTACAGGGTACCATCTAGTGGTGGTTTTGTGTTAGTGTCATCGAGTGTGTAGCATGCAATTATTTATGTACTATGCTCCGCAGCTCCATTTTTAAAGCTCCCTTCGCCTAAACAGGAAACGAGTAGCGCACCATCAACTATGGCAGTTACATGTCATCACCTGTTAATACCCAGAATGGAAGCAAAAGATCATCATTGCAAGCAAGCGACGTGAAGCATTTCTTGGGCCACAAGAGGGAGCTAGACTTCCCCCTGTTTTTTTTTTTTTTTTCAAGAACATCAGTTCAGCAAGCATAAACATTTCCAGCATTCCCTGTATATTAACGCATTCAGTATGTTTAGAGCTGGCCACTTACCACACCAGTTATGGTAACGTTCAGTGTGGCAGTTGTGTTTTCTTTGTTTTTTTGTGTTAGGTATGAGCTGTAATCAAAGAATGTGAATAAAAAAACAGCAATATTTCTTAGTATTAATGTAGTGCCAAGAACTGTTCTCATAAAGGAAAAGGCATAGACACGATTAAAAACAAACAATTAAAGCCCAAACAGATCATTCAGATGAACCTGGACAGAGAATATGACAAATTCCTGAGATTTTAAATAGACCAAGACAAAGACTAAGAAAACAACTAGACCAAGAAATCATTCCTGTAAATACTAGTATTGAGTTCTCATGCATGGTTGGACTGATCCCACAGTAAAGACTCGCAGATCCCACAGTAAAGACTCGCTTGTACACTGGAGTCTGAAGATCATTGAAATCTTTGGGTTTGATTCATGAAAAGCTTTTAAAATGCATCAATGTACGATCCAAATTATTTGATCATTTGATCTGCATTCATCTTTGTAGGCTGTCATTTTAATAAGAAATAAAAAAATAAATAAAAACACCATAACTGTTTGTTTGTGTTTGTTGACTGTGCTGTAAGGTTTTCATCTTTTTTCAGATTTTTTCCATGGAAACACTACACTTGAAAATTAGCGAGAGAAACAGCTGGACAACAATCTGTGACTATTGTTTCTTAAGATCATCTTCCTGTCTGTTTCAGACAGACGTGACTACGTGTTTTTGTAATTAACTCCTCCTTAGTGCTAGACACACCTAGTCTGGGTATTAAGCAGTGGGGCTCAAAGAAAATGACTCCAGCTTGTAATTATTTGCTTCTACACATCCGAGGACTGTAACTTTCCCACTCTCTTTTTACCTAGGAGTAAGGTGTCGTTATAAAGGGACTGGATTTTGGAATTAAAACCCATAGTTCAAGACTTCTACAACAGAGCATAAAATTGCACGATAGAAATCACTGTTACCTGTGATGAAGTGTTAGTGTTTGGTGTTAGTGTTCAGTGTTTCACATGGCCACTGAAGAACGCACACATGGCGACTCACTCACATATACAGAGCTCTCACAGATTCATGTATTGTCCATATTAATACTATAAAATGAATAACATTTAACTAAGTCTCTGACAGAAATACTAACAAATTCCTCAAACACACAGTGAAACAGTACATTTGTACTAAAAAACAAATGGTAGAACAAACATACAGACATCAGTAAATATTGCAGGTGGGATGTACACATCCACACAGAAAGTCTGGCCAGAGGGTGTATTTTCTGATGAAAGGAGCCTTTCTTAAGCACTTAGCTGCTTCTCGGTCACATCGGCACAGGATCTGCTCACATTTGTCCTTTAGGGAACCTGAAGACAAACCACATCAAAACATTAGCAGTTAATTCATTAAAAACGCCCCTTCATATTTACACTGACAATGAAATACTTTGTTTATTTCATATTAGAGCCATCTAATTTTATTTAAAGGCAAGTCTGTTTTGAAACATGCACAGGAAGTGCCACACACCTTTCAGCCATTTTAAGCATGTTAAAATATAACACTACACGTCTGCTTTCTATAGAACAGACTGTACACAAGTTCAAGGGTGGTGCTTTCAGCACGTATTTAGGGGTTTTGTAATGACTGTGGCTTGTATGGGTCTAAAAATGGCTATAAACCTTCCCCAGTTGGCCACAAACCCACAACACCCTCCCTTCTCTTATAATGGATATGCTGTGTTTCAGTTACGTCCTGAAACCAAAGGGAATTACTAACGAGGAGATTCAGGGCAGTGGCAGAGTTTGCTTTGCTGCAGATATTTCTTCCTTCAGCTGGTTCACGTGAATTTGGTCAGTTTCTTCTCTTCTCTGGATTCTCGGTTTCATGGTGCCTAGTGCGAGACGTACCACAGTCAGCCTCCATGTTCCTGCAGGTCCACGCATACCGGTCAGTCTTTGTATCACAGCCTGCAAACTCCGCGTCACCGTAGCAACAGTCATGCTTGTGACAGCACCTACGAGTTCAAAAAGAGAGAAGCTGCAGTTTAAACAAAACTACGCTGAAACGTTACCGGTTCCAGGTTCCCATGGTCCACATTTGTATATATTGCAGGTTCCCACTGGAACAGGGAGAAGTTTTATCTGATTGGTTGCAGCCATTTTGCTCACAAATGGAAACTGCATGACAGGCACATGATTTTAATTGAAGCAAAATAGTGGTGTTTCAGGTCTGCACAGTTCGCTTGTGAATAGTGGCTTTGTAATAAAACACTAACCAAACATTATTTATTACACTGTACATAATTGTTTATACAATAGTTCCTGTATATTCTGCATTCTCCTATGTCTATAGTATTTTCTCTGTATATCAGGTTTAGAAAATCTATAATATATTCACTTGTATATTTTACTAAAGCTTACATAACAACTATAATATATTCACTTGTATATTTTACAAAAAATTACATAACATCTAAAATATATTCACTTGTATATTTTACTAAAGCTTACATAACATCTATAATATATTCACTTGCATCTTGTCCACACCTCTGCCTACATTCTGTATATATTGTATCTATTGTACATTCTGTATATATTGTATTTGTTGTACATTCTGTATATATTGTATTTATTCTACATTCTGTATATATTGTATCTATTCTACATTCTGTATATATTGTATTTATTCTACATTCTGTATATAGTGTATCTATTGTGCATTCTGTATATATTGTATCTATTCTACATTCTGTATATAGTGTATCTATTCTACATTCTGTATATATTGTATCTATTCTACATTCTGTATATATTGTATCTGTTCTACATTCTGTATATATTGTATTTATTGTACGTCTGCACTGCTGCTTATTGCACTTCTGGTTAGATGATAAACTACATTTCGTTGCCTTGTACTTGTACATGTGTAATGACAATAAAGTTGAATCTAATCTAATCTTTTGGTATAAATTTCTTCCCTCCCTAGAATCAACCCTCTGTGTCTGCGACTGTGTTTTCATGAAAAACTGTTATCTCAGGACGTCTAGTTAACAGTACAAAGAGTAACATGTTAAAGAGTCACTGCTGAATGAAGGCCATGGAACTTTCTTCTCCAAAATATGGCACAACTTAAGCATGAGGTTGGTTCCTGTTCGATGCCACATACTGTTAGGATTAGCCTCTGATCAGTGCAACTGACACAGACTACCCTCAGGATTCGATTGGAACAAACATATCTCAGAACAAATTCACAACACAGGTGTCAGGAAGATGCTCTGAAGTTTATTAACAATACAGTAAGTTTAAATAGAAGAAAATGATGATGTGGAAGAAGAAAGTGATGGTGTGGGATTAAATGATTGGCTTAAGGTCGAGTCAAGTGCCCTCTAAACAAGTAGATGATTTGTCTTAAGGATAGGGTGTGAAATTCCAAGAAGTGGCCTCCACAGATTAGATATTTAGATGCGGGTCGGGCTTGGGTCAGCCTGACCGCCAGACAGGGACAGGGGGAAGCATGCTCAAAGACGAAGGACACTCTAACTAGAGAGGGACATTTCATTCAGAATAGATCATATAATTCCCTTACACATGCCATCCTTGCAGACAAAGATACAACACATCAACCTTATCATTAAGCTTGAATCTGCCATCTATTTTTATGAAGACACTTCCTTTGGCATGAAAACCCTGCGGAGCAGAATTAAAAGGAACCCCTGTTTCCTAAAGGAAAGCTTTTATGGTTTAGCGGAGTCCACTGTTTGTGATTAAGATGCTGAAGAATGAAGGAGCTGTGGCTAGTGTTGGGTGGTGCTGTTTCCCGAGGCCCAGCCACAGCCTAACC
Organism: Tenebrosternarchus preto; assembly: GCA_025802075.1. Lineage (NCBI taxonomy): Eukaryota > Metazoa > Chordata > Actinopteri > Gymnotiformes > Apteronotidae > Tenebrosternarchus > Tenebrosternarchus preto. Next base: position 9,218,685 of record JAOYMR010000004.1, on the reverse strand, counting down.
CTAACCCTAACCCTAACCCCAACTGTGGAATGCGCCCAGCAGTGCACACTTTGGGCTTCAACGCTCACTTGCCAAAAGCATGTTTAGGGAGTGACATCACAGGACGGACTGTTCAAATCAAAACAAATGGTGCTGCAACACCGTCATGTCAGGATGGAGCTGCAGTGTGAATGCATGACTAATATGAGGTTGTCACAGATGTTGGTGGGGACGTCGTACCAGTCTGCCCTGTCTCTGGGCCAGCCTTGGCCTCCAAGGCCGCAGTAACATCCGTACATCATGTAGGCCACGGCTGACCTCCCCGTGCTGCACTTGATGGCTCCAGCCAGCTCCAGCAGACCTCTTCGACTGCGGAGTGCTTCCTGGGCCGTACAGACTGAAACTGAAGCACAGAGAAGACCAGAGCTATTCTTTTACCACAAGGGGGCACTGGAGAGCAATGTTCAAATGACTAAGATTTTATTTGCTGTGTAAAACGGTCATTACTATATAAAATATGTGTGTGTGTGTGTGTGTGTGTGTGTGTGTGTGTGTATTCACATGCATATGCTTTAGCCTTGGAAGCTACACCTGCTCACTGTTTTCTTACCAGAACCATCTAACCAGGTGGATTTTCCAGATATGATAGTGGTGATGCCACTTCACGAGATATAAGACCATCATGACTGGTTTTCCAGCCAATACTTTCTAAGACAATTAAAACTACACTGAATGAACTTATTTTTTGTGCCTTTATTTTCCTAAAGAATACCAAGTAATATGAAACTACATAGACTGAGCGAATGTATTGTTCCTTTCATTGTCCCAAACAATACCACATCAGCGAATAACAGAGACAATGCTAAAGCCACATTCTTTATCAGTTCAACTGTTTTAACAAGTCTTTACTTGTATGCTGTGCTTCACACAATACTTACAAATACTTCAAAAATATAAAACCAATAAATGTTAAAATACAAGTAAAATACAATAAAATTCTAAATACAACAAACAGTGGAGCAGCAGAACACCAGAACTGTTTTAGAACACCAGCTTTAGCTAATTCTATAATGCTGTAGCTCAATCCTGATTACAGGTCCTGGATAACCTGTTAACATACACAGTCCATTGAAGATTCTCCTTCACCAGGACCTGTCCGATGGAACACTCTACAAAGTTGCACAAAACTCTTTTTTTATCATTCTTAATAGAACGTATTTTACAGTATAAATAAGTTTAAAAATAACAATTAATTGCTGTTTAGACATTAATAAACACTAGTTGTCTTTAACTTATTAGAAGCACTCACAAACTTTAAAAGACTAACCTGAGACTAGCAGGAATGTCCAACACAGTGCTGTCATTGTGCGATCTACACTCAGAAGCGCAACCAGAGCTGAGGTATTTCCATAGGCCGGCGTGACCCGTTCCAGGCTTCTTTTAGCTGCGGTCTCTGCTCTCCTGAGCATCACTGCTTTTCTTTCAGAAGCCTCCTCTAATCCCTGTGACTTCTTCTTACGATTTATAGACTTCTGATCACCCCAGGACAATGCTCACGTTTCAGGAAATGTGTGTAGATTCCTTCGGTTTATATAGGTTAGGTGATCATTTTAAGGACGGCCCACAACGCAAGAAATGTCCTAGGTTAGGAGATTTTTTTAATAATGAATCTAATTTGAAAACACACACATACACATATTCATTGTATATCACTCTAACAATATGCACCGAAAGAAAGAAAGAAAGAAAGAAAGAAAGAAAGAAAGAAAGAAAGAAAGAAAGAAAGAAAGAAAGAAAGAGAGAAAGAAAGAAAGAAAGAAAGAAAGAAAGAAAGAAATTATTACATGCCGTATTCCATTGTCGGATATGTAATTGTTGAAACACTTATGTGTATGCATTACAAGAAACAAACATACCACACAAAATGCATAACGTGAGAACATATCAGTTCCCGAGATTAGTAACTCAATTGATGGTTTGTGAAGGGGAAAACAAGTCGTTGGTCTTAAATGTGTTCACTAGGGGGCGCTCTTTAGCTGTCCAGAATATCGCACGACAGCAAAAGAACAAAACGTCATAGGTAGCTAGGTCACGTTGTCTTACCGTGGGGGGCAGAGTGGTGGAGTGTTAAGATAGCTAGCTATAATATTTAGCTTAATTTATTACGTATTTCCTTCACAATTTTTTGTTTCCATTAAGAGGCTTCACTGAGGTGAGTGAGTTGGTAATGTAACGTAATTAGTGTTAATTTTACGATGTTGGAAATTAACCAGCTAACCATAAAAGATTCACAGAGTTAGCTGTACGTTTTGTTCTTCGCGGTAAAAGCTTGCTAACAGCTAGCCTAGCTATGTTATGTACCAGTGCGATTGGTATGAATATTACTATCCAAGTAATACTGTATCTGCAAACATAGCTACGGCAAAAATAATTTCAGTGTTATTACTTCTGTAGATAACTACCTAGCTATCTCATAGCTGTGTAAACAAACAAATAAAAGCTATTTAGCTATAAAGTTTTTTTCTTTTACTATTTCCAACAGTGTAGCTATCCTAGTTTAGCTATCCGACTTATGGTAAATTGTGCCTTTCCATAGGTTTTCTGAAATTGGCTAGCATAGCCTAGCTAACTTGGCTGGCTGGATAGAGCTTGAATTGCCTCCCCAGCTGCTCCCTGTATGGTAAATTCTACCCTCACATCATCTAATAAAGCGCCGCCTCTCGGGGTCTATTACATGAAGGCTTGACACAGGTAGTTGGCTACAAAAAACAATGTTAAAGTCTAATCCGCAGGATTTTACACCATCTAGGCTATTGTTTTGGGATGTAAACTGATCATCAATCCATTCACGTTCTTTAGTTCAACTGCGCTATGTAAATTCAAACAGGAAGTGTGAACTTTAGTGGCTTTTCTTACTATCACTTGGTCGATTTTTATAATCGCTGTGTTTTGAAGAAATAATACCCAAGAAAAAAAAAGCCTTTACGTTTCTTGTGTCGCAGATTTTGACGTCTTTCAGGTCCCTATTACGTACTGGATCATGTCAAGCGCGTGTCAGGACCGAAACAGCCGGTTGCAAGGCATTCAAAAAGGACTGCAGTTTATCCAGTGAGTTTGTTCTGTTCTGGATTATACACTGTAGAGTACGAACAGCAGCTGTGGGATTCATAAGTGTTTAGAGTGGGAACGTCTTAGGTTTAAATTGCCAAACGTGCCATCAGAACTCATGGCTGAGATTTATAAAGGGAGTTATTCTTGCCAAAATCTGATTGCATGTGACTGATTTTATTACTTGGTTAATCCCTAACTTTCCTAGACGTGCCACTCCTTTTGGGCTTTTCCCTGTTACTGTTAGAGAATTGAAAACAGCCAGAACAGTCAGAAACCCAAATGAGTCTTCAGATAAGAAAAATGACTGAAACCAAAAGAGAAAGAAAAGGCCTGTACATGTTTTAAGGAACAAGCAGGGATGTAAAAAGTGTAGGTGCAAATAGCCTGTGATGTTCATGTTGCTTGTTCTCCACATACAGCCAAAAAGTAAACAGTTCTAGCTAATGTTAATGTCAAAGATGACTATACAGTTCTAGCTAATGTTAATGTCAAAGATGACTATACAGTTCTAGCTAATGTTAATGTCAAAGATGACTATACAGTTCTAGCTAATGTTAATGTCAGATGACTAAACACAACGTAATTATTATGAATGATGGCTAACAACATTCCAATTGGTCTATAAAGGATATGTAGTTAAAAAAAAAAAAACACAGGACTTACAAACCCATAATCGTGTGGCATTTTTAAAGGGCTGCCATTCAAATACTTTTTCAGGTCACTTTATGTATGATCTTTTTCCTCATATTTCTTACAAATACTTTTAGATATAAATCTTTTTTTATTTTTAGGTCTACCCTGCCTTTCCCCGGCACTCAAGAAGACTATGAGGTTTGTTGATGCACGCTTGGTCATGTTTGCTGATTATCGTATTGAGTTTGCTGGGCTGCTTTCAAATGAACTGCATGTCCTGCTGTAGGTGTTCATCCAGGACCTGGTGAAGAACCTTTATGGTGAGGGGAACGATGTTTTCCGTGAAGGCGAATGGGCCAGGTCCATTGAGCTGTACTCCGAGGCCCTGAACATAGCAGAATACGCAGATTCTGAAGAAATCAGCATAGCTTGTGAAGTGAGGGAGAAGCTCCATGCTAACCGTGCGGCGTCCTACTTAAACATCGTGAGTAGTTCACAACAGCTCTGTATAGACAAATCAAAATCCCTGCAGTGTGGAGAGAGTTGGGCGGCTCGTGGTTGGTGAGGTGCTGTGTTTGTTCTCATGTGTTGGGGTGCAGGGACTACATGACCAAGCGCTGGAGGACTGTGAAAAGGCTCTTCGTCTGAACGGTGGTAACTACAGAGCCTTGTTCCGGAAGGCCAGGTCTCTGAAGGAGATGGGGAGGCACCAGGAGGCCTATGAGGCCGTCGCCAAGTGCTCCATGACGGTGCCTCAGGTCGGTCTGTGGCGCCTTGCACATCATGATCAGACAAGCCCTTCCAATCAAGACTGTGATTTAAGAGTCATGTGTGGTGCTCTTTGTAGGATGCCAGTGTCATTCAGCTGACTCAGGAACTTGCAAAAATGTTGGGACTAAAAATTCGAAAAGCTTATGTCCGAGGCAAGGTAAGTTACTACATGTTTCCTACATAGGTTTTTTTTTTTTTTTTTTTTTTTTTAACATCAGTGTCTGTAAACACAAACTTGTTTGTTGCTCTGCCATATGTTAATGGAGTTTATCTACTGCATGTTTTTGCATGTCTTCATTAAAAAGAAACATTTCTGTTTATTGTGATTCTCTAACTGCACAGCCTGCCTTAAACGTGTTGTCTGGCTCAAGTTTAACAGGAGCAGCAAATGAAAAGGTCATACACACTTTTGCTTCACTGCAGCTGTTTTTTTTTTGTAAATAAAGCGTCCTTTGGTTGAAACGTTTTTGTATTTTAACAGTGTTCTCAGAGCCCGGCCTCTGTGGAGGACATTGAAACAGGTAAGAACACTCTGAGACACCAACTTCTTGGTGATTAAAAACACTGCTCCTCTCAGGCTGTCAGCTGGCTCTTTTCCCGTGTCTCAGATGAGTGGCGGTCTGGCCAGGGACTCTGTGTTTCGATGGCAGTGAACATTCCTGCATGCCCTTCACTGGCCGAGGTATCAGACCCTGAGCCTTTGCCCGCCCCTGTCAGCGTCATGCCTCCTATGGAACCTCGCAACCCGGAATCCGTTCCTGTGGTCACGCACATGCCCCTGGTGAATGGGTCCAGGCCCGGTGAGCCTTACCCGGCGCCACAGCCGCTGGACTTTGGTGCAGAGATCATTGGGGATGACCTGGACGAGCTGCTGGACAGTGTCTCTCCATCTGAATCCTCCATGGTACGGTTCCAGCATACCAGTAAACCTGCAGTGTAACCAGTGATGCGCATATATATATATATATATATATATAAAACCAGAAAAGATTCTAAATTAAGTTTTTCCACACTTAAACTTTTTTTTTCTTTTCTGAAAATGAGAATTTTAGAATTGAAAGCATGGCATGCGAGTATTTGAGTTTAAACTTCTATTGTGCTACACTATTCCTATTCTTATTATTATTCAAGGTGACACTGTTACCTTATTTGCTGATGCTAGATCACAAAAGATCAAACTGTGAGTGAATCCTAAGATTATTCACCTCCCTCCCCCCTCCCCCAACCACACACCTTGCAGGTGATTCCTACAGTGAAAGGCCCCCTTCCTTTACCTACCAGTATTGCCAGTTCCAGTTCCATGCCTGCACCTCTGCACTTAACTGCCCACCTGGGGCACCCAGGGCTCATGCCCCAGGCATGCACCGTGAACCTGCCCGCACCCTACCACAAGCCCCCTGTCTCGGCCTACTCCCTCGGCCTCGACTCCTTCTCCTCTGGACTGGACTCTCTGGATAGCTTGTCCATTTCAGAACCACAACCAGGTGCGTTGGGTACTTTCTCAAACCCACTCTGTTGAAGTAGATAACCAGGAACTCTATTGTGTACTGAAATAGACTTTTGTTAATCTTATTTTGTTGTTTAAAAACCATTTAAAGAGGCTGATTTGCATGTTTATAATACTTGAATGATTTAAAAGATTTTTTTAATGACTTGTCCTTTTCTTAAATCTTCCTGGTATCAAAAATCCACTATAAACAGCCTTTGGCCAGCACTCTTTCATGGTAAATATTTTTTTCTTTTTACATTTTTTTTTTATTATTTATTTATTTATTTTTTATTATTTTTTTAATATAATTTTTTTTCCTCTTGTCTTGAAAACATTTTCTGTTGTTCGAGTTTGGTGACACATGAATGTAAATTGGTACTTTGCCGCATTCAGATAGGCACCAGTGAAATGAGCGGGGCCCCCATCCCAACCATGGGGATGGTGTTTGGTACACCAGACGGCAGCAGTTTCACACCAGACCATCTTCAGCAGGTCGACCTGGCCAAGAACCCACTCGCCGACACCCACGAGTTTAAACAGGCCTGTGCTGGGTGCTACGTCAAAACCGGTGTGTTGGAGTAGCCAGCCCCCTCCACCTGAGTTGTGGGTGGAGTACATGATTTGTGCTGCTTTGCGTATGGAGCTCCACTGCTCATGTGGATGTGTGTTTGCAGGACCTGGAGTTCTTGACTATGCCTGCTATCCAGAGGACCACAAATGTAAAAAAGACTTGTTGCTTGGAAGAATCAAACATGTAGATCACCCTACATGGAAACTAATTCGCCCAAGACCTACAAAAAACCAGTACGAAGGGCCTTATTATATTTGTAAAGGTGAGTTTTTTTCTTTGTTTGCTTTTTAGGACATATGATAATGTCTATCTTTTTAAAAGTCTAAATGTTTAAGCATTCACTAAATAATAACATATAATAATAACTGTCTGGCATTTAGGTTTTAGGATGGTGTGGTTGGGATTTAGGTTTTAGGATGGTGTGGTTGGGATTTAGGTTTTAGGATGCTGTGGTTGGGATTTAGGTTTTAGGATGCTGTGGTTGGGATTTAGGTTTTAGGATGCTGTGGTTGGGATTTAGGTTTTAGGATGCTGTGGTTGGGAGTGTGTGATGCTCCATTCCAAAGGCAAACTGCTTAAGCCTTGCTCTCACTGGATAAGAAAGCACACTTGGTTCCTGTGTACCTGTTGTTAGTAATGCTCACTAATTATACGAGTCTGGTCACATGATCAGACCTGTTCTTACTTTTTTCCAACCATGTTGTCATGAGTTAATCAATTAGTTGGTTGAATTAAGCCATATAGATTCTGGTAGTTTTCAGTATTCAGTGTGGCGAAGGACTGCCTTCTTTGACAGGAAGTAAAATTGTGCATACATGTCTGATACAATCTCTTTTCCACAAGATCGCTGTGATCTGCTTTGTTTACATGGTTTTGGTTTTGTGGGTGGAGCTTACTAGACAGAGATTGCTAGTAGTGTCATGGCAACGCAAAGCAGTGATGGAGAAACAGCTTCAGTTTGTTTCCCTTCAAAATGAATATACTTCCTATACTCATTTGCAGCAAGTAATTACTTAACAGAGTATTCTAACAATTTTCCATTTGCACAATGTACTTTGAGCAGTCCAGACATGTTTTGTGACTGTCAGTATTTACAGTGTTGGCAGTGGAGCAGGAAGCTGGTTCATGCAAAGCTTTTCAGAAAAACATGACCAGACTTTGCTAGAAGTGACACTGTTAACTAGCATAATGTTACAAACTAAATGATTGTTAAATTGCATGCATCGTTTGTATTTTCAAGTGTAAGTTCTAAGAAGAACTATTGTCATCCTCGTAGCCTCCAGCTTTCAGTTTATCCTCATAGTGTGAAGATTTGGATGTGGATTTATGAAAGAATTTGGGTGAAATAGGTTCTTGTACCTGTGCAAACTAATAAAGGTGTGTGTCTATTGAGATGCAGGCAGAAAATACAGAATTGAAAACACAAATTTAGTGTGACCTCACTTGGCATTAAGCACATCACAAACTCTTTTGGGGAGACTGAAGTTTTCTGAAGTATCTTCTGATATATATTACCAGGCTTCTTTCAGCACTTCAGCATATTTTGGAACATTTTTTGTATTCAAATTATAGCTTAATAAATTTTTTTTTAAAAAGCTTGTTACAAAAAAAACATTGTTGGATGAAATTCAGTGTCTATTGAATAACATTGTGCACTTTAAACTCAGTATGAGAGAGCAGTGGTTCATAACAGACAGTGGTTCATATGGTTCATAACAGACAGTGGTTCATATGGTTCATAACAGACAGTGGTTCATAACAGACAGTGGTTCATATGGTTCATAACAGACAGTGGTTCATATGGTTCAT
>JAOYMR010000004.1:9193777-9207015 GCA_025802075.1 Tenebrosternarchus preto | reverse complement strand
GTCCTAGTAAAGTACGTTAGAGTCAGGGTTTAACGCTTGCGTGTGTCCTAGTAAAGTACGTTAGAGTCAGGGTTTAACGCTTGCGTGTGTCCTAGTAAAGTACGTTAGAGTCAGGGTTTAAAACACTTGCGTGTGTCCTAGTAAAGTACGTTAGAGTCAGGGTTTAAAACGCTTGCGTGTGTCCTAGTAAAGTACGTTAGAGTCAGGGTTTAACGCTTGTGTGTGTACAGTTGCGGATATGGAGCAGCTGTACGAGCTGTGGCTGCAGTCTCAGAAGAGTGACGAGAGCTCCAGCGCTGTTGGGAAGGACAACGGGAAACAGATTCACATGCCCACAGACTATGCAGAAGAAGTGGTACAGAACGGCACTGACACACAGCATCTTACACAGATATATTTCCTCTATTTCCTGATATGATCCACCACTTAGCCCCCCCCCCCCCAAATAAATTATTTTAACTGTGTTTTCACCATCTTTTTTAAATAGCTGTTATTGGCGTTCAGGTCGGGTGTTTTCCTCACATTCGTGATACGCATGAGGTGTGTTTTTTTTGTTTGTTTGTTTATTTTTTAAAAGTATTTATTTATTTGCCAGGCCGGTAATCACTGCTGGCTGTGTGGGAAGAACTGCAACAGTGAGAAACAGTGGCAGCAGCACATCACGTCTGAGAAGCACAAGGAGCGCGTGTTTAACTCTGAGGACGACCAGAACTGCTGGCAGTACCGCTTCCCCACAGGAACCTTTAAAGTCTGCGACTGGTGAGTTACTGAAACCATAGCAACCCTTGATGTGGTTGTTGTCGTCGTCCTCCTCGTTGCTTATGGGTGTGTGTTCCCGAACACAGGTTCCGGAAGGGCACATGTACGGAGGGAGAGGGGTGTAAACTGGCCCATGGAGAGGAAGAACTGAAAGAATGGAACGACCGGAGAGAATTTCTTTTGATGAAACTTGCCAAAGCCCGAAACGATCACTTGATAGCGCCAAACGATAATGATTTTGGCAAATATAGTTTTCTGCTTAAAGACATAAAATAATTTTTTGTAGTGTTTATTACGTGATCTACCCAAGGTGGTGTCAGAAATTCTAAAGTGTTGTTAAGACAGTATTGCAGCAGAAGGGCTTGGGGAAAAGCTTCCTGCTCTCGAGGGGAGGTGGAGGCCCCCTCTCTGGGTTTCATTTTAACCAGGAACCACAGAGCTGGCCTTGTGTTCTGTGTAATCATGGCTTTGTTGCTTTCATCAGAGGGTGGAGAAGAAGATGCACCATTACCGTTTGTTGTAGTTCATGTGGCTCATGCACGGTGGAGTGATTCTCACCACTCTTTGATTATTGTTCAGGCCATGGACACCAAAGATGTAGTAAAGCATAAACATGTTAGCACCAGCTGATCACATGATGGCATGACATCGTCATTTTCCATGCATATACACTTTTATTTCAGTAAACTACACTTTTCTCTTGTTGGAATTTGGGCCCCTGTAACTTTGCTTTACTTCTTGAGTGTTAACTGTATGTTCTATAATCTTTTCTGAAATTAAAACCTGTTGGTATTATACAGATCGACAAAATCCACAAAATAAAGTATACATCCTGATTAGGTGTCAACTATGTAGTGATAAACTTATATCACAACAAGCGATACATAGTGGTGAAAGAAGTGAACTCGGTGGTGGGTGGATGTTGGGCGTAAAAAAATAAAACGGAAAACTAGGATCATTGGCATCAGGAAGATGCAGTGTTGAGTTGTTATCCTTTAATGCATTTACCTATTAGAATGGGACTGACTTGGTCCTGACATAGTATGTAATCAGCTGTTTGGTTATGTGATTCACCACCTCGTGTAATCCTACAGCAAGTCTCAAATACGCAACCCGCCTGGTTATTAAAAACACCCAGGTCCTCAGTGCCATTTTAAGATAACTTCTGCTACTTGAGTATCTGTGACAACTACTCACTAAGAGGGCAGGGTTGTCTGAAGAACTACTGCAGTCTAATTCTGATCATAGGTGTGAAAACATAGATGGAGGAATGGTTACGTAGGCACAAACTGAATTGTGTACCGGAATAAAGTGTATTTTGATGCATTGTTTGCCTGCCTTTTTTTTGGGGGGGGAGCTTGGCCTCAAAAGAGGACATCACAACCAAATGGTCCAAAGCACTAGTTAAAGGTTTTAGCCCCATGCACAACTACCATGTCTCTATGTTGGTACTGTACTGCTGGGCCATGAAGAGGGATGTTCCTTAGGCCAAATACAGCCAAAAGTCATATACCTATACAACTGATGTGTGTGTTTTATGCATAATTAAATGAAAAGCCTTATTCATGAGCAAGTAATATATCCGTGTTGCAGTTTAATTGCTCGTTCACCAAAATAAACATCTCGGTTCCAATAACTAAGATCAGAATTTGAAGTGAGTGTGTGTAAATGAAGCAGACACTATTACGGTCGGAAGGTTTTATTTTTCAGTCTAACAGATCACTGGGAATTGTTACTGACATGATGCAACACTGACAGCCTGACTAAAAATGGCACCCTGTCCCAAAGACAAGTAACATTATCATGATGTCTCATTTTCATAGAAATTTAACTTCACAAAACCCCCAATTCACCGAACTACAAGTGCAACTCTGTGAAAGGCATCCACAGGTGTGCTTGGTCTGAAGGTATTCCAGGATACAGTCAGTCATTCTCTATTAAAACAATGACAGAAAATGTGATTGTTTTGGCATTTTCAGACAGTTTTCTGGCTTCTCCAGCATGCCAAAAACAAAAACACAACAAAAAAAAACTAAATGCCAAAATTTCATCAATAAATTCTACAGCCATAGTCTTTGTGAATGTCTTATAAAAATAAATCACTTTTTCCCCATCAATTCTCACATGTACAGATGATCAAAGCACACATAAAAAAACATGAAGGCTACACGACATCTTTCAGTCATTTTCAGTGTGAAATGTAAACAGTCTATAAAAATAAAATTTACATTGTTCAAATGACCTCTACTTCCATATGTAAACATGCTCAGCCACTGTAACAGAGACCTCTGGGGCGTCACCAGCACAAGCCCACACACTGATGCCCAGTCATTACCTCTACCACAGTGGCCTCTTAGCAGTGCTGTATGTGAAATGTCATGGGATGCTAATTCTAAGACTTCTGCTACCTCACATCTGTGCTAGAAATAAAACGTGTCAGAAAGCATGACCCTCGAACTATAAATGGAATGTATGAAATGTTTCCAAAGGTTCTGGAATTCAAAACAATTCTAATGTGCATTTATTCTACCCCCAAGTAAAAAAAAAAGTACAATTTAAGTAAACTACACAACTGCATAATAATTTTTCCATCAAAGACATAATGAAAAATTATCATGGACTTGTAGCAAGTATTTATACCAGAGCCAGCTCTAGTTTAAACTGTTTGAAGTGTTCTTCTAAAATACCTTACCATGAAATACATTTTTGGCCAACCTCTGTCTTCTAAAAACTGAGGATATCATTCATCATATAAATAAAAGCAGTTAATGTACAAAATGCAAAAATTAATTACTTCCACGTTATAACAGTGTTTCACTAAGACCACAAAGAAAAAGGTTCAAAACAGAGACTTAAAAGCAGCTAGATAAATGCATGCACACATTTTACCCTCCAGTAGAACTCATCTTCTCAAAGGAATATAATGCCTCGTGAACAGCTGATGCCAACAAGCTGGGTCGCCGTGGATCATCACGCAGTGTGGGCTCCTAGCAAGAGCGGCTAGCTGTGGCTTTCAGAGCCGTTAGGGGTGAGCTTGGTCTTGTGCTCAACCCGAGGACCTCGCGCAGAGTACTGGACCAGCAGGAAGGGCTCCTTAGTTTCCCCCTCGCCCACGAAGCTCTCCTCGTCCTCCGACTGGCCGATCCGCTGCAGGCGCAGGTAACACCAGCATCCGAAGATCAAAGCTCCCAGGGCAGCGACGGCGATAAGAATCACAATGATCGTCACCACCCCCGTGGTGGGACTGTGGTCCATTATCGACATTCTTTTGTAAAACAAAGTTCAGTGTTATTAAAAATCCAGTGAGAGATTTTGGCCGGCTTGGTCTTTCTTGACAGACCTATTGATCTTTTGACATCTAATTTGTAAAAGATGAAAATAAAACACGTTATGAAAATGAATACATGTTGTGGAAATAAGCAATCCGTGAAAGCAAAAACAAGAAGTGCCACGCAAAAGACGAAGTTTAGAAGTGACACTATAACGCATAAATCTTAAGGGCCGACACACATGCCCGGTTTAGTCGAAATTTTAAAATACCACAGGTTGTGCAAATTTGCAGCACCAAATTATTTATTAAATATTAACAAATAAAAACAGGAAAACGAGTTATGACTACACTGCCGTTGCAACGCCCCCACTAAATCAGCGAATGGTGCTATTATTCTCAGAGGACAGTTTAATCTCAAATATCATTTATTCTCAGAGGACAGTATAATTTCGCTAAGATCATTTAGCGCTGCTCCCTCTTCGTCACCTTGCTAACCAAGCTACCTAACTAACAATATCCGACTCTGCAAATGCAAAACACATGCAAAGGCGACCATTTTGTGAAAATGTAAGTCTAACGTTAGCCAGCTAGCTAACAATCTCTTAAACCACTCAACCTGCAACATCATAACCGGCTGCACAAATGCTGTCAGGAAACAAACATGCCTGAAAAACGATTCTCGTTACCAACACAAAATGTCGGTCACATTATGACATTCAAAACGGAGGAAGAGTGTCACGCCAAGATTACATGAGTTATCTATACCAGCTAGATGAAACGCTTACTTACCTTTTACAAAAACGGGGGACGGGTGTTCATGTTCAGCAGCATTTCGAGGACGTTTTGTAGCGATTCGTGTCCTCGAACTCAAAAGCAACTCGTAATGCTTACAATACAATATAATAAATTGCAATGTTAACTAAAAAAAAAATCCTGACATTCTCAATAACAAATGCATTAACCAAGGAAATGTAAAGGGGAAAGAGAGCCATATATTACTCTGGAGGAAATGAGATCACGACGGCGAAAAAATAAATCTAGCCAATCAAATAAAAAAATAACGTTTGTTGCATAGAAACTGGCGCTATGGCGTTAACATGTGCTAATAGAAAGATCACGAACAGATTATTGAAACACTGGGAATAATTAAGTTAAGAATTTATATATTTAAAATTAAGAAATAGTGTTGCATAAAGTTAACGACTAAGTTGGTATTTTCTGGCCATTATTTTGCTAAATAATAGAAGCACTTCGCTTGCACAGCTGATCCTGTTTCTTTGGAAACCTTGTGTACTTCACTACATAAAAAAAAAAAAAATCTCTATCTATTGCACGTGGAAACCTTGTTTGTCATCACGCATACGTAACTGCTTGACATTGTTTCACCATGTCATATTGTAATCTGTTTGTAGCTTTGGCTGTTTGCTGTAAACCATGTGACCGAACGCGGAATTTGCGGAAATGCTGTAAAAGGACGCGCGTGCTGACAATTTAGCCAACAGTTTTAATAAATATAGCGTTTGAACAAGGCGACTACAAAATCTGTAAGTATAAATAAGTTTGAACTTTTACCAAGGGAATAGGTATTTGGTATTTAATAGTTTTGAATCCAACGGATTTTGCCAATTGCATTAAGTTTCGTTTTGGGGAGCTCTCGCTGTAAGTTTTTATCGGTACTGGAAATGGCGACAAGATGTGCATCCAGCTGATTTGTTACAAAAAGTAGTAACGAGATTTGGACTAACACGTGAATACTTAAATTAGATCTCGTCTTAAGTTCGCACATTTAAACAAGCTTACGAATACATCGTAGTAATTCTCAATGCGTATCGTTGTACTGTCTTAGTTTCAACAATGGCAAGCGCACCACCACTGGACACATCAGGTGCGGCGGGATACGCTGCACTTCCTTCGTATGAAGAAACGATGAATTCAGGACTTCAGTACCCACAGTGTGGTCCTGTACCGCGTCCTCCCGACTACAGTAAAGCACCCCAGGCTCCGTGTCAAGTTCAACCTTACTATTCAGCGCCGGCACCCGTGAGCAACCCCGTGGGTAAGGACCAACGATAACTATAACTGATCTTAATTAAATCAGACCTTTCATGGAACTTTCATAGTATTTACATATTCAAAACACCTTTAAACTATTTTACTACTGCATATCTTTCTCAAATCATGAAGTATCACACATTATACTAAATTACAATATCTGATAAACACTAATAATAAACAATATTTGTGTATCATAATCATTTGCAGTAGTATTGTAATTGTGTCTGACTTTGATGAAGAGCTTATATCAATTATGACTGCAACATTTAAAATTGTATTTCCTTTAGTGTCAGTGCAGACAGTATATGTCCAGCCTGCTGTGGTGTTTGGGGATGTTCCAGTTCAGGCCTTTTGCCCCGTTTGTGTACAGTCTGTGATAACACGCATAGAGCACAACTCAGGAACATTGACCTGGCTCACGTGTGCAGGCCTGTGCATTTTTGGGTAAGATGCATTTGTAAATGACAGATAAAAGCAAAAACAAACAAACTCTGGAGGTAAACACTTTGTTTGTTTTGTATTGTTCTGTGTCTCTCCATACAGTTGTGTCTATGGGTGCTGCCTGATTCCCTTCTGTGTTGACAGTCTGCAGGATGTGAGACACCACTGCCCAAATTGCAACAATGTTGTTGGAATCTACAAGAGACTGTAATGCAGCTACGTGTGGTCTCAACAGAAGCAGAAAGCCACTGTATTCTCAGCATACCTTGCATATTTCTGCAAACAAAATATAAAAAAGTCAGAAAGTGCATAGTTACATATTTATTGTTAGATGCACCATGTTTGTATATTTTCTGCTACTTTTCTTCTGTCTAAGTGTGACCTTTTTGTCCCTTTACAAATGAGACCAAATGACTTTAAAGCAATTTTAAAACTAAATAAAAGCTGGTCTCCAGAGACCTAAAAGCTTCTCAGAAGGTTTCTACACTGTACCTGAGTCTGCATTTACAGTTAATAACAATCAGCATTAAAGCAGGAAAAAAAATGTGGCCAGGAAGGCATCAAGTCTTGTGAACTGCTCAGTGTTTCAGAGTAGATACAAGACCCCAGCAAATACGTGCCACAGCTGAACATGTGAGGGACATGCCATCCAAGTGCCTTGGCAGCTTCAGTTTCTCTTCCATTGTAAATGTGATGAATAGTCTTACAGCAGGCAGCTTTAGATATTTTTTTTGTCTTGTATGTATGTATATATATATATTTCTCTCAAGTACTTCAGTCTCTTAAGCTGTTTAGCTATGTACACAATTTTTATAGCTTTATAACTTTAAGTCTGTTTAGAAACAAGATTAATAAAGTATTATACATCTACATTGTGTACTGCTACAATTACTTCTTTCTAAACACAGAAAACAAAACACATAACTGGAGTTCAAATGTACAAGTGCTATTTTTTTTTGTCAATCACGGTTTACTATGGTAACGTTTGTTGTAGGTCTTCAGCCTCATATTTCCATGTTCTCCTGTGAATCGCTGCGTTGTCCGACAGGTCTGCAATCTTCACAGCACGGAGCACCGGCTCTGGACTGTGGGACTGGATCAACCCCATCACCATCACGTATTTACCTGCAGGTGAAACTGGACCTGAGACTCTGGTAGCGAAGGATGGTAACGCAGTGAGAAAGACCTGTTATTGCAGGTAGTTCAAGAGATGCAAGATGTGGGGTGTAACGCTACACATTAACAGCACATTCCCTGATCATTGCTATTGAATCAACAACAGTCAGTGTAGTATCAGCGACCAAGAAGGGATCCAAGACTGTTTTAGGATTATGCAGTGCAGTTTATGTACCACTGTGCAGAAACGTTAAAGCAGAAGTTGTATAGATGCACTTATAAGTGGTTTTAGGTTGAGAATTCATCAAAAAAAATTCAGTTGACATATTCCTGTGATATATGATCTTGGATCCTGCCTACACATGAGCGATTTGATGCCATGCCATTTTGCTGATAATCATTATGATAATCATTGTAGCCCAAACATGCAGCTACAATTACAGCAACAGTCATAATGCCTCTCCTATTTCCTGTGTGCACATGTTTATAAAGAGCCCTTACCTAAGAATATTGTGAATTTAACAAAGTGCTAGTTAACTTCATAAACGAATGATCTTGCTAAACTGCCATGTTATTTACCACATTTAGTTTGCAACAGCGTTCTCTTCCGTATTCTGCAGTTGGTTACTTCAGTTATTTGGAATACATTTATTCTTAATAAAACAACAACAACAACAATAATAAAACACCGAAATGCCACGAGAGAGATATCCAGAGACCGTGTGCTTATAAAGCTAAATCGATATGCGAAGTGATATTCCGTTGGTATACTAACCAGGGCGTAGACAGGGTTTTCCTTTTGGGATGTTGTTAATGCCATTAACAAGAAAATTCCCAGTCTCATCCAGTAGCAATACAGTGTTCTGATCGGACTGTACCTCCACCACCGTACCTTGCATCCAAACAACCGAAACTAGCAGTGATGTCGATTTGCCACGACCCAGTCTCTTTATACAGTATTCTGTTTTAGAGCTCACAGCAGCCTCTCGGAGCTGGCTGGACAGTACTTTCACGGGAGGCTTTCTTGTTTTTTCCCCAAAGTTACGAGACTCCATTGTGTCACTCATTCTACTACGAACTAAGCAACACAACTAATAACAACAGTGAGCAAATTCGCGGGAAATATTTCAAGCGATTAACTTCCGAAAAATACTTCCTCATTTGACGACAATGCTGATCTTTCTTTCAAAATAAAAGATTGACTTCATATAGCGTAAATTACATTTAAAGTACCATAATAGTAAATTGTCAAACGACGAGAAGTAAAACTGTTCTGAAACACTGATTTACGATGACAAGGTATATAATACAGCAGCAAACAAATAAATTGTTGAATGTGACCTGATGTCAAAATTCAGTGTAAGTGAAGTGACAGGTGAAGGAAAATAGTAATATTACAATTCAGCCTCTGTATCTCATCTCCAGGTGCTTTCACATTCTTGACATGAATGATAAAACTGTTCTAATCTCTAACTGCTTTCTGAGGTGAAAGGTCTTTGTGTGAAATCAAGTAAAACCAAATGTTCGGTTTCGAGTACTGAAAACACAGGCATTAATGATGTTCTGTTGATATCAGATATTATTCTATTGAGTCACAGTCTGGACTCTTGCACATATTTTAGATGCTTGAGAAATGAATATATCAACATTATTTTTGCCTTGAATGACAAAAGAATATTTGCATCTCTCTATAATTCTCTCTATAATTATCTAAATTGTATAGGTATTGATGCTGGTTTTCCAACTGACCTCATTCAGATTGTTAAATGTTTTTGGGATGTTATCAATAATTTTGGTCCAGGCTGTACTCCATTAGTAAACACTTGGGCAACGCATGAATTGTGGTCCAAGATAAGCAACACACAACCGCTGGACAATTTACTAAACTGAAGCTAGTTTTATGTAAGTAGTGATTTAATGAACTTCAGTTACAGTTTTAAGTTTAGCACAAAGTTTTTAAAAACGTCTTGCTCGTCCTTACCCAAAGCAGACCTCCGCTGACAGGTCAGCGTTTACGACTCAATGTGAATCAAACAAACACTGAATAAAATAAATAATAAAATAAATGCTGCACAAAATGGGCAAACATATATGGCAATTGAAGTCTAACTGTGTAATACGTTAAAACGCTGGTTTTAATATTGTGACGTCAGCAGCTGGCAGCAGGATACCACACTGACTGTGCCTGTATTGACGTGATGTAAAGCCAGCAGAGTTTCAGCAACAATTTATTCACTCGTAATATGGATTAATAAAAAAAGAACCTGCTTCATACAGTGGATATCTGGTACACGATAGAATGTCCATTCTAATGTATAAAGGATTGCATTCCATCATTTAAAATAGTTCAGACATTTTGGATGGAAGATGTCAAGTTTAGCTTACTTCCTTTATTTACATAATATAACCAACTGCCAGTCAGGTTGCATTTATCCATCCAATTGGTCAGATATAGAAGCTTGAATCTTGGTGTCATAACAGAACAGTGAATTTTCTGAAGTTAGCATCATCTGTCTCATGTTCTCTTCAACCACAAACTGACAGGAGTTATTTGCTGATTTGCATACACTTAAAAATCCTTTACTAATTAGCACCAGGATTGCCATTAAAAACATAACATGCATGCCAGTGACCTGGCTGTATAACACAATCTGAGAACGAGAACAGTATCAGTGTTCTGGGACAAATCCAATGTGAACCGTGTTCTCCTGTAATAGCTTAATGGCCATTCCTCTAACACTCAGGAGGTTGTGAAGCCAAAGGGAGGAGCCCATTCTCCACATCGGAATGTCAGAGATAAACAGCTTAAGGTTACAGGTTGTTTTAAAAGCACAGGGGAACAGAAAAGGTACAATTAGCAACTCAGCATTTAGCTTGGTGGGTAACATCATCCATTATGCATAAGGAAAATAATGGAAGGAAATGGGCCAGAGCGATTTCAAATATATTAATATGGAACTGCCTTCAGAACAGCTTCGTTTAAAACTACTCAAAGCAAAACATAATGAAACATCTGCTTTGTGCATGGATTAGGCAAGAGTTTCTATAGAGTTCTGTGGCCATTTTCACACCCAATCTCTTTAACAAACATCAACACACACAAATAGCTTCTGGTTTACTGTCCCTGCACATCTGTCACTTGGATGCTGATGGTTAGTCGTCACTAATACATGCATGTTTTGTATCACTTTCGAATATTGGGATTTCAATACTTTTTAAAACATCCGTTTTTGCCATTTTAAACGTACCTCCTGTACATGTACTGTTCATCACCAGTCATTAACAATCTCTTCACTTCATTACTGAAATAAGCATTTAAAGCCGTGGCATTAGAGTTTCTATTGCGTTTAAAATGCAGTATATCGAGCTATTTCACAGTACTAGACTGAACTGACTCTTAACCTGTATGTCATGTTTTATACTCAAGGAAAAAAAAACTTTTCCTATTAGTAAACAATAAAAGCAAAGGTGTTAAATTTCTCCTGATATGGTGAGCTGCTTCAGCTGGACTTTGGGTTGATTCAATATTATAGCACACCAAATAAAAAAAAATCTCCCTGTATTGACTGCTTTCCTTAAATAATTTTTTATTTCTTTCAGAATAACTAGGAGACATGTATTTGCAAGTTCTGTACAATTCTTTGTTTATCCATGGGGTTGCTAAAAAATGAGAGGTGAAACAGGTTGAAAAAAGGGGATTTTGCAATTTAGTGCATTAAAATCCAAACAAAAAAAAAACAAACAAACAAAAAAAACAAAACTTGTCCACCAGAATTCCTTCAGTTTGTTTTTCATATGCTTAAAAAAAAGTTCTTCAGGTCATTATGCAGAGACTCCAGTTAATGGTTCTGTTGCTTTGCTCAGAATCCCAATTCTTCAATGCCAACAGGCGAGGTATGTTAAAAATACTGCCACTTTCCAAGAACTGTGTCTTTAATTGCATCAACATACTGTGCAGGCACCCAGTACACCCAATATTGAGAGGCTTCTGTTGGACCCAGCTGAAATGCCTAATAAAGACAAAACCAAAACAACACCAACAACAAACATTAGCTGGATTACACATAGCAATATTAAGAAGCTGTAGATTAACCTCATACAGATTTCCACTTGCCATACGTCATGACATGCCATTACAGCTTTCACATACCAAGTCTTTTTGCTGATGAACAATAAAAAAAAAAAGCTGAGATGTGTTACTGACTTTTGAAGAGGCCACTGAGATTTTAGAAAACAAATGTGAAACAAACTATAAAACAAAGTCACACTAGAATATTTATTTGAATATCTTGCATTTTGCACAATGTGAAATCTTAATCAGATATTTTTCTGCACTGGGTGCAGTGCAGATCTTCTGCTACCTGTCTGTATCTTTGCTTTTGACACATGCCTACCAAATGTTATTATAATAATTGCATTACGTTGAAACGTAATAATCAGACAAATTACCAGTCACCAGAAATATCACATTCACACAGCGCTATTGTCACTTATGAGAGAGCTGACCTGTGTAACCTTGTTCAGCTCAATTACAATTATTATAGACAGACAAGAGTAACATGTATATGCACTTCATTACTGGCCAGTGACTGGAAAAGAGAAAACTGGTATCTGTACCAGCAGCACGCCTGCAGCCCAATTATAAGAACATTCATGGTGTCAATGTTGAATCATGAATTAATGGACACAGTGGCATGTATAGGGGGAAAGGCATACCATCATGTGATAGTCTTCATGGCCCTCTATTGGCTCAGTCACAACATTTTTGATAGAACCCATTGGGATTTTTTCTGTTCTCTCTGCAGACCAAAGAACAATGACATCACCAAAAACAAACATTAAATATAAAATATATAAAATATTAATTATTAATGTAAGAAAGAAACAAGTAAAATGAGTCACCCTTTGTTCCAATCCACAGCTGATCTTGTTCCAGTTTGAAAGTGAGTCGCACTTTTCCACCAGATTTGTTGTACATTCCGGATAAAGGCACTGTTGGTAAACGTTCCTATTGATGATGATAAAATAAAAATCACTTGGATGTCATTTGAGTGCACAAGGTGGGTAATCACTGCTTCCAAGATCTCCTTTAACGGGTTCAGTATACAGCTTAAAAAAATCACCCTGTTAATGTTACAAACTTTAAACAGCATCAATAAACAAGATTACATCAACATAACCTTCAAAGTCACATTTTTAAAATTATATGTATATAACCATTTTCTAAATTAACTGAAAGCTGTACAGTGACACTACAGGTCCTTTAAATAATAAACAAACAAATATTTTCATATTGAAAAGTAAATGCTGCATCTTATAGGATCTTATAGGGGAAAAAAAAAGAAAGATGACACAATGACAGCTCACACTTGTCCTAACATTTATTACAACATTGGTGTACAATATTTTGCCTTTTTTGGGCTTGTTGAGGTTGTCACAGTTCTTACAACTCAAGTTCTTCCCAGTTCCATGTGCTGTTGATCACCATAGACATATACATCATCTACATAAAGTACATATACATAAAGTACATATACATAGTGTACATATACATCATGTACACAAAGTGCTACTTATTCAAGTTTTAAATAAAGTA
>JAOYMR010000004.1:9177838-9193677 GCA_025802075.1 Tenebrosternarchus preto | reverse complement strand
ACTCAAGTTCTTCCCAGTTCCATGTGCTGTTGATCACCATAGACATATACATCATCTACATAAAGTACATATACATAGTGTACATATACATCATGTACACAAAGTGCTACTTATTCAAGTTTTAAATAAAGTACAAACATTACCATAACTGAGGTCAATATTTTTTTTTTATTCATTACCTTTGCTCCCTTTATTGATGGCATTATGTCATCAGGTTTGCCTTTGTCCAACACTTTTCTGTGTTGCTGAAACAGAAATTATTTACAGGCTAAAAATGTCAATAATGTAACTACACCAAAACAAATTAACACACTACACAGACTTGGCAAAGGTATAACATAGAAATGTTATATGCTTAACATAGAAAACAATAATACTAATACATTTGCTATTTTGCAGGTAAGGATTCCTACCTTTTGCCTACACAAAGGTTCTTTTTTGTTTTCCTCAGCTTTTACTTCTTGTTGAATAACTTCTTTCGGTGTATTTACAGCCAGTACATCATTTATTGTGGATCCAACCACCATTATTTTTGCACCATTTGTAACTTTAATTTCACGAAGTGTCTTGTCCTCTGGTAGCAGTCCTTTGTACATCACCTTCTGCATAGCAGGTGGAAGACCTATAAACAGAGAAAAATCTAATGAGAAATTCTCTAATTGTTTCCCCAAAGTTATCAACTTGACAGAAACGTTTTCTTACCAGTGAGTGTGTGAATTTTCTCTTTCAGTTTAGCTCCAGTTCCATCTAAAGGAATTTTAAGATCGTATTTGTTCTTGTTCCAAATAATTTTCAGTTCAACCATCTCCTGCCCTTCTTCACTGTCTTCTCCATTGCTGAGAGCTGAAGCTTGAAGGGAAGAATTCTCACAATCAGCGACAGACGCTTGGTCGATCTCTGCTGCATTTCCTGCACCAGCATCATCACACAATACATCTGTTTCTTTTAAGCTGACTTCAGTTTCCATTCCCACTCCGTTTCCTGTGGGAGTAAAAAACAAACAAACCAAACAAAACAAATGTAAGTGTTATATAAATGTAACTATATATATATATATATAAGCAGTTCACAATAACAGGAGCTTATTTTAATTATACAAGATAAGCTCCTGTCATTGTGAACTGCTAAAAGATTAAAACTGGGAAAACTAAAGAGGAGCATGTGAAGTCAGGATTTATTTTGTAACTAGCCCTGGTTACTAACTCTTTTTCGCTCGGAGAACATATAGCTATCTATAACAGCATTTACCAACACTGACTAAAGTCATCATTAGACTGATTAATGGACCTAAACATTTTTTTCGTTATTTGTATCGTAAAAACTACGATACATAAAAGTATTTGACTACTACAGGAATTGAACACTCTTGACCAGTCAATGCAGTAAAAAAATATTGTGTGCTGCCACAACACTGTTAGGAAAATGTGGCTTCATAACCAAGATCACCCGCTTAGATTTTGACAAAATCTACGAGTTTTAAAAATATTACCTTGGAAACTATCTAGTTCACGTTAGCGAAATCCCAAGCTAACGTTGAACCATCTAGAAAACTCGCCAGACATAGTAACTTAGCTAGCTAGCTAACTGTGTAGCTAAAGACCTGTTAACATGTTCCACAACTATAGTGGTTACTTTCCCAGTGTTAGTATTTTGGCAACATACAGTGCTGATTGAGACAAATCAAAATACGAGCAACAAGACGTACTGCGTTGGCAAAGCAGGAAAATAGCCACCTGGCTAACGGAGCTTGTAAGTTCGCCAACAGCTAGCTAGCTAGGTGGTTAACGTTAAGTTTTCGATTAAGCTAGTTAGCTAACCACAAAAAAATCTACCAAAGTAATACTGACAAGTTTAGCGAATACCTGTGCTATATTACGCTGACATAAAATATTTTAAACAGATATATGAAATGTGCAAAAACGCTTGGCAAACATAACCGAAAAGAGATTTTTGTGGATTTTTTACATGAACCTACCATCCTGTGCCGCCATGATGATTGTGTACAATATGAAGAATGCCTTCTGGGAAAGAACGTGCTGTCAGTGATTGGACCCGCTTTGTTTCCGTAGTGACTTGGCGATTTTAAAATCTGGAAAATCAATTTTGTACTCTGTACTTTGGAAGTCAGTCACAATTGTTGTTGCTTTACCAGCGAGCTAGCTAGGATGCTATCGAAACACAGTAAATAATATTTTTTCTTCGCATTCAGTTTAATTATCGTATAAATTACTGCATCAACAGCTAATAGCTAAAGCAGATTAACTTCTCTTTTAGCTAGCTCGCTATACTTATGTGTTTATGATAGTTATGAGCCATAATGTATAAGTTAGAGCTAGTTAGCTAGTGAGACAGCGGGGATAACTAGGTTGCTATGGATGAAGATGCATGTCACATGTAGCCAGTTACACAATTCAACAAAGAAATAGTTTAACGGTAGAGTTGTCATAAGTATGTTATTTTTATTCAGTTATATTATACCACGTGCATACTCACTTTTAAGTTGCTAGCTAACCTGCTTAGTTCACATCTGATCAAATACGGCGTCCTATATATCAAGTTGTAAAGTTGAGCGGAAGAGAAAAATGATCACATGCCGACTGTTTTTGACATTCCAGTCATTCATCCAGTGCGAGAAGTGTCAGAGCAGAGTCCTTTGAATGTTTCCGCACAAGTTGCTTCGACTAAGCGGTATTTCTAAATAAATAACCACGTCGTATTTATCATGTATAAAAGTATATGGTCACAAATGGATATATAAATCTGTCGGGTACGCGTCTGTCCACACGGTTTCTTGTTATCCTGAAATTAATGCCATTTTTGCACGAAGGATGTGCTGAAACTGGACATTGAATACTTTTCGAGGACTCCATGCAAATACACAAGAGATGGCTGATATAAGGACGTATAATGTAGTAATTCTGGGAATCGGATTTTTGCTGATTTTCACTGCTTTCACTACTTGTGGCAATATCGAAGTAAGTAGCCAAGTTGAATTATTGTTTTTGAAATAGCCTACTGCACTTTGTAACGTTCAAAGTGAGGAAAGGAAAATTCTAACTCAAGTCATTTTAAATAAGACGTGTGACGATAAATGAACAAAGCGTGGTGTTGATATATGTGAGCGATTGTATTTGAAGTGTAATCACTTATGATGACAACGTATACGTTATAAATTAACGTTATAAATTATATTGCAAATAATTAAAGCTTCTCGTAATACAGTACCTCGACATAGCTAACAAGGCAGGCAGTTCGTGTTTGCCTCCATCCATGCCTTTCGAGTCTGTATAGCACCATTGTTAGGAAAATCCGGGTCAGGCGCATCTCGTGTTTGTAATCTGCTTCATCAGTCAGTAAATTGTCATGCATGATGGACGCCTGTGATATTTTTAAAAGTAACTTTCGTCTAACATGCTGGTGGTAATTAAGCTGCCTGACACCGTCAGTATCTGCAGTTACACTGATATACTCCTACCTTTCCTTCGAAGATATTGTATTTACAAAAGTCTCTGTTGGCCAATTATTGCATACCACAGATGGCATATTATCTGTCACAAACAAAAACCCAGAGTATTGCTAGAATGTGTATTGTCGTCATATTACAATACCGTCCTATATTCTTAGTCAGTTGTGGTCAGTTAACTTCTAAAGAGTGTAACAAGGGACATTTGGTCAGGGCATTTGTTTGCCAGAAACACAGGTCTGGTTTTCTTCAGGCAAGTATTTCCAACAAGTGGTATCATACTGTTTACAGTTTTTTTTTAATAAAGTTTTCAGGCTGTAGGGGTTTGACCAGTACCTTTCTCAGGGGACTTGGTGGCATGCTTTGGGATGGGATAAAACATTTTTTTTTTTTAGTATGGTTCTGGAAGTAGATTTTATGCTGTGTGTTCCCAAGCACAGTTGATTTTTAAATCTCATCTTAGCACAGTTCTGAAGCTCCCAGGAGTCTGAAGGACTCCGTGTCTGCTGGTTTATATTGAGTTCTTCAGGTGTGGGATACGCTGGAGGATTATAAATCACTTCTCATTAACATTGTTGAGGAAGTAATGAGTTTCATGTCAGATCACAGTAGTCAGATGGATGTGTTAGGAATCTCCCTAATTACTACTGCTTAATTAATTTGTGTTAGGAATCTCCCTAATTAGTACTGCTTTAATTAATTTGTCATATTTCTGTTCAGCAAACGGTGGTGAAAAGTCTGGATAATTCTACTTTTACCGGAAATGGGTATCACAGGTTAGTTTTGTCTTGTATGAAAATGGTTCTTCTAGTTTTGTTCTTAAAAATGTTAATGGGCACAAATAATATTAATTCTGATTAATTATTTCCTGTGTCAAAATTTAACATCCTTCACATTATCCTTATCACGTAGACAGTCACTCTTCATAATTAATTTAATACAGATAAAGAGTATTATACAGGTGACAGCATGTTAAGTGATTTCAGAAACTTTAATTAGTCTAACTTATAATTAGCATCTTTGACTAAGGACACATGATAAAAAAAACAAGGTCTTTAGGTCTGAAGAACATAATCTGTGCATTTAGTTAAGGGATGATCAATCTGAAAAATATTTGAGTTTGAGTAGACATCAACAACATCTACTTTTGTCTTCTTTCAGTCTTGGCATAATATATGGAGTTTTCTCATTGGCAAATTTATTAGCTCCCACTGTTGTAGCGGTGTTGGGTCAACGATTCTGTATGTTCTTCAGTGGAATTCTTTACAGGCAAGTATTTGAATTAATAGTCATGAATTAGACAGTAGTTCTATCAAACCGATCAACATTCCTCATTCAGTGATGCATTCATTGTTGCACCATTTTTAAAATCCAATTCTGTTTCATTCCATGTCTTCTAGTGGTTATATAGCTGTATTCATTAGTCCATCCACCTGGTCGTTTTACTTCACCTCAGTGCTCATTGGGATTGGAGCAGCCTGTATGTATTAATTATGTTTACTTATTTGAAGCAAATTTTCATACAATGCTACAGTTCCTTTGCTAAAAATAGCATTTGCCTTCTGTTATATATAATCTTTGTGGATAAATACTGCATAACACATACTGCTAGACTGAGACTGGTGGAATTTAGTAATAATAAAGTATAGATTAAAACGTAATCGCACCCAGTGTTTTTCAGTCGTGTTTTAAGATTATTAAGAAATAATCCTTAGTCATTTTAGTAATATTTAGTCAGTAATGCTACTCAGATTCAGTCAGTATTCTTGACTGAATGCAGAGCAGATAAGATCTTGGTTTCCTTCTGCAGTATTGTGGACAGCACAAGGGTACTTCCTGGTGGAGAACTCTGATGTCTCCACCATTAACAGGAACACTGGAATCTTCTGGGCTTTACTGCAGTGCAGGTAAGACTGTAACATAGAGCAGAAAACACTAAAAATAACAGTACAGGTTAGTGTTGAGTAAGGCCACAATCTAACATTCATACAAGTAACATACACATTTACTGTGGATAATGTACAGTTGGAGCAATGGCTCTATTTTCTCTCCAGAAAAATGTTAATATTTTGATAAAACCATTATTCTTGCACTTTTTTTTACCATGACTTTTTTCTTTCAGTATGTTGTTTGGCAATCTTTATGTCTATTTAGATTGGAAAGGAAAAACTGAAATTTCAGGTAAATCAGTTTCATAATCATATCTTTCTAATTTATTTATTTAAAGTAAAGGAAGAGGCTGTACTTTAGCGGTAGCAGGATAAAATATTAATGGAACATTGTTAAAAATGGACAGTATCCAGGAAATGTGTCTCCTGTGACTGGAACCATATTTCTATAGGTCTTAAAGCTTGAGCCTCATTAGAATCTTGAGGAAACCTAGATCTTTAAAATGCCTTAAAAGATTTTCAGTTTGTGTTTTTGACAATATTTTGGAAAAAGCAACCTGCAATAATCTTTGTTTAAGCAAAACTAACTCTCCATAAAAAGGACACTTTGATAAACCAAAGTATTAGTAAGAATCTGTTTTCTGATAACCTGCATGGGGGGTGGGGGAGGGGTACAGGAACGGCTTTACTTTCCATATTCAGCAAAAACAGCACGAAACAAACAAGAAGCAAAGGCGCAAATATACAGGAAACGCTAAAATACCACATAGAATCACAACGAAGCGCTTGATCAAAAGGTCCTTCAGTGAGAAGTGGCTCCGATGTGCAGCACTGGAGGACTGAACCTCCCGTGACAAATACATGGTTATTATAGGCTAGGATTTCATATGTGCTACAAATGAAAGATATTCTGGTCTAATCTAGTCTCCCTCATATGTAGTGACCTGCCTATTACAGACAAAAAATATTTTGCCTGTATAAATAAGAGCAGAAATAGCCATGCAAGTACTCAGATACTTGCCTATTACTTTATACTTATCTTAGGAAGAAAAGGATCACAGGGGTTTTCTATAAAATATGCATGGCACACGTCTGTTTGTACATCTTTATTTATAACCCTAACTGTTTACCTTGTATGTTTTGAATATGGTTATTTTCTGTTCTGTCCTGAATAAGTAGAAATGCATCTAAATTGTTGTAAAAACATATTGAAATTGTTGTCTGTTTTGATTTAATTTTGTTCCATTGCAGACCAAGACAGAAAGATCATGTTTATTGCTCTGTTGGTTACCTCTGTGCTTGGAACGCTAAGTTTCCTTATTCTAAGAAAATCACCTGTGCTGGAGGAGGAAGCGCTGTCTGAAGAGGAAAGACACACTTTGCTGTCAGTTCATCTCAGCCCATTTTAATGCTCTTTTAAAGTTTGACTGTGCTGATCACTCATAGATATAAGATCTAATATTGTCCACTGTCTAAATATTGCACTTTACCATTCGTAAGATGGCATTTAGAAATAGTAGATCAAAGATTAAAAAGTAATAATAGATTATTAAAGTGTAATCCTCAATGATGTCAGTAATATTTAGTCATTTGACTTTATCTGGCTTCCTTTCCAGAGGTACACAACGAGCCGCCTCTGCTATAGCAGAGGCTAAAACAGAATTTAGTAAGTACCAAAATCACAACGATACAAACATTCTGCACTTGGACATGATTTTGATTATGATTCATGATTCTGATTGTGATTCATGCCACAGATCATTGCTGTTACATAAAGAACTGGATGCTATTTTTGGATACTGATTGGACTAAAATTAGCTAATTGTGTTCATAGTTCCTTGGGATTTTCTGTTGAAAATCCACTTTAGAATACAGACTAGGGTTTATTCTTTGTTTGGAAAGCTGTCAATTTCAAGCCTTCTATTTTCTGATTTGTAAAACATGGAGTAGTTTGAAATTCCTTATTTGAGAATCCAAAACATTTGGTCTCCAAGAGGTTTAAAAGGAACTCCAAAATGTAAGCAGTGGAAATCATTGTAACCATGACAATATATAGCTTTAAGAATGTTTTATGTTTTTATAGCTTTTGATCAATTTGTTTCTGTGCTGTTCTCTTAAGAGACGATTTTGTGCCTTTTCCGCACGAAAACTATATTACTTTTAAGCTTCTCCATGGCTTACACGGGTAAGTTTGATAATAATTACATCTCACTGAAGAAATTGGTTATTTATTTCACTAAGAATGCACAGTTGTAACTGGTGACAGCATTGTGCTCTTCTCCCAGGGCTGGAACTGTCTTTTTACAGTGGTGTTTATGGAACCTGCATTGGGGCTACAACACACTTTGGAGACAATGCCAGGGCTTTGATCGGGATTTCAGGCATGTTGGTGGGATTTGGAGAGATTGTTGGTAAGTAAATATTAATTACCATTAGCCAATGGAGGGAGATACCTGACTCTTCTGGGACTAATTAACATAAGCTAAGCTTAACATACTGTTTTTGTATTTTGCATTGAAGCATTTGGCCCAAAATGACTAATTGTCACGTTGAGAATGGATGCGCTGCAGGAACGGGCCGGTGGTGTAGCACAGACCTTTAAACGGTTTTTATTGTCGATTGACAAAACACAATCACAGTGTCACTGTTGAGATACTGATCTTAAGTGTGGAAACTCGTAACAAACAGGAGGTAGAATGCATGTGTTGGTGTTTATTAGAAGACTCTATTACATTATTTACTATGCACTTTAAACTTCTCAACATGTGTAGAAAAAACAGAAGAGCTTTAAAATAAACAAATAAATAAATCAACAACCCACAACATGAACAAAATGTGTATGTCACAAAATAATAAAGAAACAAATTATTACAGAAAGTGCCCTTTATTTGCTCATAGCATAAAGCCGTGCAGGTGAGACCATCTTAACCATACTTGTCCACCTGAGGGTATCAGCCCAGACAATCGAGCCTGTGTAAACATTTCATCGGGGCAGTCTGTGTGTTTTCAGTTATCATTATGATTATTAAAAGAATTTCAAAGTTCTCTGATGATAAATAGGTTCTCCTAATCAATATTCTGAAATGAATGGTGATTTGCTGGATCACTTCTGCCAGGGGTATGAATAAATAGCCTAATAAAAGAAAGAAAATTGCATTAACAGAACTTGAATGTAGCATTTGATTGTCTTTGTTGCAGCACACTGCCGTTATTCCTTTGTCATAGCTCTGCCAGTGCCTATTCAGTATTGACTGTGGCTCAACCCCTTCAGGTGGAGGACTGTTTGGCCTTGTGTTGAAGAACAGTCGCTTCAGACGCACGTCCGTCGTTTTCCTTGGAATGGTGGTGCATTTTGTGGCTTTCTACCTGATCTTCCTCAGCATCCCAGATGATGCTCCGGTGGTTCTCTACACCAGCCCGCTGCATGTGTCCTACATGCCACCCAGGTACAGTGGAGAACGTAGCGGCTGCCTCAGTCGGAGCTGTGCTGGCTTGGCTTGTTTTTGGTGAGGTTTGAAGGCATCCTGTTTTGGTTTGTTTGTTTTTGCAGCGTGTCCATCGCCCTGCTGTGCAGCTTCCTGCTTGGCCTCGGCGACAGCTGCTTCAACACTCAGCTCTACAGCATTCTGGGGCACGTTTACATAGAACGAAGCACTCCAGCCTTCGCAATCTTCAAGTTTGTCCAGGTAAAGCTCAACTCTGTATTCATACTGGACGTAAGACTGCCAGCGTTTACATTTACATAAACCACTGAGGCTGGTGAGGGTAGTAGGAGAAAAATAAGAAATTTGTTACTAAAACAAACATAGGCTGCTGGTCCTTGATGACAATGCTAGGTTACTCTAGTTTGCTCTACTCAAGGTTACTCTTGGAGTCTCTATGCTACTCTAGGTTGTAGCTGTGGGGTTGGAAAATGAAGGCTGTTTACTCCACAACTACAGTGGGTACGGAAAGTATTCAGACCCCTTGAAATGTTTCACTCTTTGTTTCATTGCAGCCATTTGCTAAAATCAAAAAAGTTCATTTTTTTTCTCATTAATGTACACTCAGCACCCCATCTTGACAGAAAAAAACCCAGAAATGTAGAAATTTTTGCAAGTTTATTAAAAAAGAAAAACTGAAATATCACGTGGTCATAAGTATTCAGACCCTTTGATCACTGCAACTGAGCTCCAAAGATGCAGTAGGGAGTTGGGAGAAAGTTCCACAAAGTCAGCTAGGCTTACAGGACCCTGGACAGCAGCCTACAGCTCTGGAGTGTGTGTGTTTATATATGTACGTGTGTAACTATCTATCTATCTGTCTGTCTGTCTATCTAATATTAATATATATATATATTATGTACATTTTATTTGCACATAATATGTACATGTTACATTTTATTTGCACGTATATATTTTAAATATTTTTTTATATGCAAATAAAATACAAATTCTGAATATAGTTTTGGATATTTATACCAAAACTATTTTTTTGTAAACTATTTTAGAATAACTATATATACATGGATTCACGTATCATGTATGCATGGTACAGTACCACTGTAATACAATCAGCTAAATCATTTAAAAACATTAATTTAATATCAGCATTA
This sequence comes from Tenebrosternarchus preto, assembly GCA_025802075.1. Lineage (NCBI taxonomy): Eukaryota > Metazoa > Chordata > Actinopteri > Gymnotiformes > Apteronotidae > Tenebrosternarchus > Tenebrosternarchus preto. The sequence continues at coordinate 9,183,731 of JAOYMR010000004.1, read as the reverse complement.
ACATTCACCGATGCAGTAATGAAATGACAAACAGGGGTTCATTAATACTTATTATATATTTAATGATGTTAGTATGAATACATTTAAATACATTCTTTTCTCTCAGGGTACAAATCAGACCCTGAGTGTGTGGACATTAAATCAGACTCTGAGCGCGTGGACGTTAAATCAGACCCTGAGCGCGTGGACGTTAAATCAGACCCCGAGCGCGTGGACGTTAAATCAGACCCTGAGCGCGTGGACGTTAAAGGGTATTGCGAGGTGTGAGTGGCAGGGTGAGCTGGGTGTAATAACAAAACCACAAAGACAAGCAAAAGCAAACGAGAAAGGGGAAAGACATTAACGCTGAACAGTAATCTCCTCTGAAGAGCGTGAAGGCAGTGTGGCTGTAGAGTGCTGGCAGGCTAATGTGAAGCACTTGGTGTGGGGACCCGTGGAATTAGACAGGTGACAGATGTGTGCCATGAGTTAATATGCATGGGAGTGGCATCTGGGAAGTGATTGAGGCATGTGATTGGTGGACATGCAGGGTGTGGCCTAATATGTTAATATTAATTGCTGTTTTCTGAAATTTGCATTAGAGTTTAAGAACAAATCCATTATATAATTTTATCCAAATTCAAATGTAGTAAAATGTTGATGATTATATTCTTTATGATCACTAGTAGTAATAGTAATTACTTTATATTAACTTCTTTACATGGGTACATAAACATTTCATGAATATTTCAAAAGGTTTCGTGAAAGTAATTTCCTCATGCATCTATCAAAGTGGGGAAAAAACTGGTTGCACATTTTTGGGTTTAAGAAAATGAGGTGTAAAGAGAGTTTGTGAATTTAGTACAGACAACAATGGCAGAATAATGCATAAGTGTCCCTTTAGTGAAAACAAAAGTTTAAAAATGAATTACAAAGTGAAAAAATATTCAAAGTAATGGAAAAAAGTGAATAAACCATTGCACATATGAAACATTTGAATAATGCACACAAATGATTATATGAAATATTCCACTCACTTCCCTGCTTTCTGTCAAGGTCAGTGAATGGAGCATGCAGCCTGTCAAAGAGTCACGGGACACGGATGCAGTCTTAATGAAGCTTGATCCAGTTGTGTTATGAGTGTTCAGTCAGCAGCACAGATCTTTGAGCCACACGGGACTACTGATAACATTTAAATCAAATATTTAAAAACACGGCCATACCCTAGCTAAGGCCAAACACATATACGCCTGGTTGAAATGTCATTCATTTTCAGGTAATATATTCATGAATATTTTTGAAAATAGGAAATCAAAAAGTGGGTTATTTTGCCTGAGGTCTCATTTACTTCCTCAAAAGAATAATGCCGTTCATTATGTATATTTGTGATGTACATTTGAAACTGTTCATCAGCACATGAAGAAAGCAGCAGCCATAAACAGCCTATATTACTATACACTATTTGCTGTAACACATTCATGAGCTATGCAATTTCATGACATAACTGTGCCACTGATAAATACTACATGGATGCTTCATGTACATGTGGTTTGTAGTAAGACGTGACGGGTGTCTCCGTGTGTCCCCGCCAGTCTGTCTTCGCAGCGATGGCTTTCTCCTACAGTAGCTACGTCCTGCTCAGATGGCAGCTGCTGGTCATGGTCATCCTGGGCTTCATGGGCACCCTGGGCTTCTTCATCGTGGAGAGGGTGGAGAGCTCCTCGGCCGAGCGTGTCGGAGCACCGTGACGTCCTGAGAGCAGGAGTTTGGCGATGTTGGGGCCTCACTGCTTTCAGAAAAAGCTCTTCACGTTTTTCAGCGTTTTGATATATTGACTTCGGTAGAGTGACTCTCATTTTAAAATCGATAAACACTGCTTTTCCATTAGTGATGGTGTGGAGTAATTGATGGAGCACATATGCATAATTGCAGTGAATTTACTAGCATAAAAAATTCTTATTGCGTCTTTATTAGGCAGTGTGTTTCTGGTTGATCTTCTGATAATTAGGTGCACAGTCTCAGAGAAGATGTTATGGTGTGACTTTGGCTGATGGTTACTTATCTCTTTCTCATCTCACTGTCCATGTTGTTGCTAGGGTAACTGCTAGAAGATTTTATGATTGTGGTTATGCAGAGTGTATGAGATTCACACCTGGAAGAATATTTCATTTTGCTGTTTTGGTTTTATTTTTATATTAAGTGACCTGATACTTGAAATTTTTAATAATGAGTTTTTTATATATAAGTAATTGTAATTTTTTTTACCATTTTCCTTTGCCAAATGCCAAGTTATTGGTTTGTTGAATATTATAACACCACGTATGCACTCTTTTAATCAGAACAGTCAGCTACCAAAGACAGATGTATATCAGTGCCTTTTCACAGGTGTGAACAGGGAGACTGGTGTAAATGGTATGGATGTCTTATCAGTTCCCAGTGTCATACGTTCAGTACCTGAAACCAAATAATTCAGCATTTGAGTCTGTTGATCTCTTTATGAATAATATTCATAGCTATGTTATAAAAAGTGCATAGGTTTCATATTTGATTCAGTTCATGTTGTCAGTGTACCACTGATTACTGCTAATATTGTAGTGCTTAAGTCAGATCAAGTGCATATCATTTATGCAGTAGTTAATCATTTGCGCTATATTTTATTATATATTTTGACTGCAACTGTTAGTCTGTCAGGTCCATTTTTTTCTTGTATTCATCAATATGTTTCTTTGTGATCTTGTTAACTGACAATCATTCAGGCGGAAATTAATATTTTTTACAACTACTTTGTATTACAACAAACAGAAAATACATACGGTATATATTTATGATATGTATCTTTATTAAATACATAGGGTATATATTTGTGATATGTATCTTTTAAATACATATGGTATATATTTGTGATATGTATCTTTATTAAATACATAGGGTATATATTTGTGATATGTATCTTTATTAAATACATACGGTATATATTTGTGATATGTATCTTTATTAAATACATAGGGTATATATTTGTGATATGTATCTTTATTACATACATACGGTATATATTTGTGATATGTATCTTTATTACATACATATGGTATATATTTGTGATATGTATCTTTATTTTGCTACATTTATATGAATTGTTGCTTTTCAATTTGTGCTATAAAATAAGATGTCCATTAAATGTCATAATAAGGTAATAAGTGTGATATTTTTCACTTGGAAAGAGGATCTCTCAGGAAAAGGAAATAGACCCACATCATATCCTGCCCACAGAAGCAAAGAAAATCACAGCTGTTAAGACTTGCACATACGTATTTGCACATAGGATTTTAAAATAATGAAAATGTTCGTCTGCACATTTAGAGGGCCACATATATGTTGTGAGTTCCACTACCAGACATGTCCACCAGATGGCGAGAAAATCATGTTGAAATTCATAACAGTAGTTAGGACCATGTGATAGAAAGTACAGAGAAACTGAGCAGAATAACAGAATGTTCCCTCACCTTTTTTAGTTCCAGTATTGGATTTTAAGTGAAGAAAGAACCACAAAGGTTTATGTTCTTTGCTAGATAAATGTCCCACAGTCACATACAGATAATGGAGTATTGATTTTTTCATAATCAGTATCAAGCTTTGTTACCTTAATCTGTTCCAGTAATATCTTATTTTTAAAGTTTGTTTTGTATGATTCTATCTGTCTTAAAGTTAAGAATTCAAAAGTCCAATTCATCTTTGTTATATTACTGACCTGTAACAACCTGTAGCTCAGTAAACCTAATAATTGTTTTTAACCTCTGATGGAGGAAGGACCTTTTGTACACATGCAAGTTCTTCTTAATGATGATACATTTGTAGGCTACGTTTTTCAACTGTAAAACTGATGCTTTAATGTAGCTGACCAATTTGTCTTCATTATGAAGCACCTCCTCTCTTGTCTCCAATGAAGATACCATGTCTGCAATGTGTAAGTTAAGCCGAGCTGCTATAATAAATCACCTGCAGAAAGATTTTCTGCATTTGATGATGTTCCAGACCAGCGTTAAACACATAAGAGAAATCCGTTCACCTGCTTTAAATGGAAGATTGCAGCACTTGGAGCTTCTATTCAACAATAGATTCTTACAGCATGAACTCATCTGCCATCGTTTCTGCTTGTACTTGTACTTTCAGATGCAGATGATTTCAAAGTTTCAGTTAGATAGAGAGATAGATAGATCTCTGACTTTATTGATCTCAAAGGAAAAATTTTAATTTATCTTTTTTTGGCCCTCTTAAGAAGCAGGGATTATATTTTGGTAAATTTGTGGTGATCGTCTTGAGGAATTTTAATTATTTACTCTCTTTTTTATTGATTTATATAAAACAACATGGAGTTCAGTGCAATTGATGATAGTCTGAGAAAACTAGAGAAATCTAGTATGATTATTGTTATAAATAATCCAGAACAGCTTGTTCTGTGTTTACAAACCCAGTGGCAGTTGACTTCAACGGTCCGTGAAATATGCAAAACAATGACCACGAATATTTCTAAGAGTGGTACACATACTTGTTGACTGCTGTAGTGCATGTTATGACAGGCTCAGTTTCACTCTGAAAGACGTTCTGGTTCAGTGCTGCTGAATCAGCTCTGCTCTTCTCATGTGTTTCCATCGAAGCTTTCAAAAGCCTGATATCCATTAGCCATTGGCATAATGATGCTTTCACAGGCAGGCAGTGCAACATCCTGTTGATTCCTCCTACAAAATGCCATTTCCAGGATCCGATTAACATCAGTCTGAGAACTAATGAATGCTTGTTCCACAGATGCATCTGTCTCTGGGTTGCTGCCATGATCCAGGACTTTACCAGTGCTCTGGTATCCAAGAATCACAGTAATGTCACTGCTGGGGGGAGGGAGCTGTGTCAGGCTGGTGTCAGCAGGCCCTGAACAGACACTACACTGATTATTCTCAAAGTATCTTGGTATCAGTGGTTCCAGGTTCTGTTGCTAAAGAACATGTTGAAGCCTCTTCCCCACATTCCTGTTGGATATTATCATTCCCACTGTTTGCCAACATTTATGAACTTTGTTAGACTTTGGTGTTTGAAGGTATGTTGATTGATATTCCATGTGCAGCTCAACATAATATTTAGCCTAGTTGGTTATAACTCATTTGAGCTTTCCCATGACCAGTTTTACCAAAAGAAGGCTGACTCATTACAGCAACTTGTCTTGTTCTCAGTGTTTAGTCCAGTTTTAATGTTTCAAGCTGATCCCAAATAGCACATGCTGTTTAAGGGCAATGCCATAGGTCATTTTGAGCTGCTAAATGTCAAACAAAAATATGACAGACAGAGTTTAGAGGGTCAGTGTGAGTTTTCGGTGTATCACAATCATTTTAGATGGATATTCAAAACATGGTAGATTTACACTTAATATATGCAAAATGGCTAGAGCAACAAAGTTGGTGTTGATAATGACAAAAAACATGATCTATTATTTTTTTAGGCCTTGCAAAAGTTGACAAAAGACAAAATTCTCATGAATATTACAACAATATAGTTGTCAGGAAATGAATATGACAAAACTTTATGACATCCACCAGGAACCAAGAAAATTGTGTAGCCAGCTAGAACTAGTTCAGCATTAACAAACTCAGACAGGAAGTCAGTGTCATTAACACATTTTTCATCAGTCTGATCATTTGCCTTGTCAAAGCTCAAATCCTATTAATTTATGTCTAACTATTTTATTCCTGTCTCTTTATTGTAAGAAAACAAAACAAATTGTGGATAATTTATGCCCTGATGGAACATATTCAACTATTCCTTATGTCATCATTTCTTTTGCCTGCGGCACCGGGGGGGCCGCCCCGCGCCCCCCGGCCGGGCGGGGGGGGTGGGGAGGAGAGGACGGGGGGGGGTGGGGGGGGGGGGT